>LOJH01012333.1:578-25683 GCA_001685095.1 Ellobius talpinus
CTCTCTCTCTCTGTCTCTGTGTGTGTGTGTGTGTGTGTGTGTGTGTGTGTGTGTCTATTTATGCTGCTTTTGGGTGGGTGCCCTTAGAGACCAGAAGCGGACGTTAAATTCCCTGGAGTTGGAGTTATAGGTGGTGAGCCACCTGACATGGATCCTGGGAACTGAACTTGGGTCCTCTGGAAGAGTAGTAAGTGTTCTTAACCCCTGAGCCATCTCTCTCCAGCCCCATCTTTTTAATTTTTGAAAATAAAACTGCAGTCATATAGTCACATATAAAGTATATCTGTTTATACATTCACTCATATATTAGACCTATTTATAGACTTGTGTATAACGTTCTCTGGATTTTAGTAGTAGTGTAATGTTTCTTAGGACGGCAATATTCTTTAACCTATCCTTTATTGCTACACACTGAAAGCACTCGCAAGCCACTATGTCTTCGTGTGAGAGGACATAGCTGATTTCTTTGTTTCTCTGTGGGCTGAGTTTTGTCCACACAAAGGAACGAGTAGCCCTTATGGTGTCGCTTGTTCCTGGTGTCCCATTTCTCCTTATCTGTGAAATATGGTTCTTTTCTCTGTTCCTGAAAACTCAGTTTATAAGAAAGAGCTGTGGAGTGACAGGGCCACAGCTACCTGGTCACTGGTAAGGATTGAGTTCATCCGAGACAGGCAGAATGGTCCTGAAATGGCGGCAGGGACTTCTTGGGGTAGACAAATAGGATAGCAGAGCATTCTTTTCTCACATACAGAAAGTAGAAATTGTCTGCTCGGGCTACTTGAAATAATCCCGATTTAGGTGTCTGAAGGGTCACGAAGATCTGACATAAACTCCGAGAGAAGAGAACAGCAGAGTGATGGGGTAGTAGCTCATGAATGGTAGTACTGAGACTCCATGGGGACTTAGAGTACCTAATCCCAGACTGGTATGATCTCACTAGACACAATCTGATTGGAAGGAAGGTTAATCACTACAACAAGATGCCAAAGCGATGTAAGGTTATCTGGGGCCTGTAAGTTGTGCCCATTCCTTTTTGGTCTGGCAGCGAAGACCCAACCAACATGTTATGCTAGGATGGCATGGTTAGTCGTGATATCAAGGTGCCCAAGCTAATCACTTAATAGAGATCAAAGGGCCTGCAAGCTTGATAATTCCAACCCATGTCAAGCTGACCCATTGCTTTTCGATCTGGTCGGGAAGGCCCGTTCTAACATGTCATAGTGACATGGTGTAATGAGACAAAACCATTCACCTCACAAAGAAAATGAGGATAAAATGTGAGCGGGGTTCCAAACTCCTCTTCCAGGACATATCCTCTGTGACATGAGGACTGCAGTAAAGAAGTTCCATCACTTCCCCTTAGTGCACCCTGGGAGCTCAAGTCTCTTTCTCCTTAATATTCATTTTACTTTCTTCTATGTATTCATGAGTGCATGCATGCATGTGTGTGCGCCGTGTGCATGCCCAGCATCTATGGATCCCATGGAACTGAAATTACAAGGACTTGTGGACTTTCATGTGGTTCTGAAAACCAAGTCCCAGGTTCTCTTTAAGAACAGGCAGTGCTGTTTACCAATGAAGCACCTTCAGCCTCTATTACATGGGTCATTAAGGGATGTCTACAATCTAAACCAGAGCAGAAAGTAAGGCAGGAGTAATCATCTCTGTCTCGGTTTGGGGGCAATGTGGTTAAGTTCTCCACTCTCTCCTCAGGTGCTATCCTGCTCGCTTGGCACAGCCTTGTAAACATTAATTTCTCCCTTACACTTTTACTAGTTTGGATTATTTTTTAGACTGTATGAACAGGGCAGAACTTATCATTCTGCCTAGGACACAGTGGGCATTTGGGATATGTTTGTTGAGGGAAAGCAGCATGGACCATCCCAGCTTTCCCGTCTAGTGATCTGCTTTATGATACAATTTCCAGAAATGCATTGTGTCTAAAATTGGGTACCATATGTACAGGAAATCTTTTCTATGTCAGCATGAAATCTCTCCAGAGTAAAAGCCCCTTCATCCTTTGTTGTTGTTTTATTTTGTGATACAGAAAATAGTAAACTTTGTAGTAGAGTAGCTGTTTGGGGAGGGGACCGTACCTTGCAGAAAGCTGGGCACAGGCTAGATTGCTTTGCACCTTTAAGATTCATTTACTTCTTTGCAAGAATCTCATTTAGAGTCCCAGCCAATCTGTGAGCCACAGAAGACCAAGCCTGGTTACCCATCAAAGTCATTGGACATAAAGAGATTTTTTTTCCCCATCTCTTCTGGAAGATGCAGATAAAAATGAATGACTTCAGGGTCAATAAGAAATTTCCCCTTTTGCCCAAGAGGGTACCATTGACTGTGCTGAGCAGGCCTTCATCCTTTGTGAGGTCTCCTCCTAAAGCAGGATATATATGGGGGACTCCAGTGGCCCCAGTGTGATTCAGCTCACCCTTTCAACCATAGATTCCGTTGAGCGGCAGTACAAATCTTTGTTCTAGGGAGGGTTCATTCAGGGATATTAAACAAAATGGTATTTGGATGGAAACTTGGCATCCCAATTTGGAAACATTTTTTATTGGGTACAGATTGGGGGGGGCGGGCAAGAAAAAACAAACACAACAACTATGTTGTAAATGTTAATAAAAAAGAACAAGTAAAACAAATTAAAATGTTTTGTTTTGCTGAGGCTTTTTTTGCATTCCCATGACTCCAGAATACTTTTAGATTTTATGACAATCTATAACTGCTTTAGTATAAAAAGACAAAGACTAAGTGAAGCAAAGGAAATCCCAGGGGCCACAGGAGTATGATGGGCAGTTGTACTAGTTGTTTGCTACAGATTCTAATGGGATTTGTTTTAGAATGGCTTTTATGAGTCCAAAAAAAGTACTGTTAATAATTTTTAATGTGGGGTTCTAAATTATGTTTTCAATCAGCCTGTTATTTGTTAGGCCTAAAACTCTGCTGCCTTGCCCAGTGTGTGTCTGTCTGGCCTCTGGAAGATTCTTGCTGTTGCCGATTGCTGAAGTTATTTGGCTTGTCAGTACACTGTAATAAGAAGCGAATGGTCATGATTTGATTCAGGGGTCTTTTTGGTCCCCACCATCATCTCAGAAATGTGGATGTAAGTGGAAGGAGTCGAACTGAGAAGGCCATGTTGTATTGGCATGTGTTGTGGATGCCGTCGGACTGGCTGGGTGGTTTTAAGCAGCGAGGTTTCCCAGTTAGCACCCATGCTCTCTGAAAATGCATGCACCTGCTTGGTGGCAGACTTAAGTGAGATGACTCCAGATAGGAGTGAAATGAAGATCCTGAAATGGGTCCTTCTATGGTCTATTTAACTGTAAGATAAATAGACGCAAATGAAATTTAAAATGAAGTTAGCTGTATTTCACATCCTCCATAATGATATGTTGCTGGTGGGTGCTCCGGTGGACATTGCCTGAAGAACGGCCTCATCATTGGAGAAAACTGAACTCACATTGGTACTGACCTGGACTACCAGCTCCTTCCAAAGGCCCGGGGTTGAAGTTTGGATAGTTTCTCCTTGAGATAGGCATTAGGCTTCTGGAATACTACCATTCTCAAAGGCTCCTGTCTTTCCTTTGGGTGTGCGCAATACTGTGGACTTGGCATGCAGAAAGTGGTGCCAATTTTCTGCCAAATGGCATATCGGCACAGATGTGGAACCACCGGATATGCATGCTTTTTCTGAATTTCCTTACCATCATTTTTAAGTGCCGTATGTCCAATGTCATCTTTGACACATTTTTATGTCCTCATCTCAGTTCCAAAGTAGAACCTCACATTATCATCGTAGATCTAGCTGTCAGAGGCAAAGGTGATAACACACTAAGCTTTAGATGCCTAAAGTAGAATGGGATAGTAATGTTGTGAATGGGGGGGAGAAGAAACATGTAAGAATCACATTACTATTGTGGATTGGCAGAAATTCAATTAGCGTGGCCAGGAGCAGCTGCAGCATAAGCAGAAAATGCTCACTTTGCTTGTGACTTGCTGCCCGTCAGTCTCCATGGAAGTCTATAATGAGCAACATCATCACATTCCAGAGTACTAACTGGGAATATCATGTCTGCTTTTAGTGCCATGACACACTCATAGATTAGGACCTTTATGCCACCTTTGTCATCTGCCTTTCAGCCCTAAGTAGATGCAGAAGCCCCAGCCTTTCTCTCAGCCTGGGCACATGCATGCACACACATGTTTGCATGCTTACACTTTCTGCTCACTTGCGGGTAGAAGGACTTTTTTTTTCTTGTTGCATGGCAGTATTTCCTGGTTTTTTCCACCACAGACAGCTATTTTTGAATTGCAGTCTTACCGTAAACAAGTTCGGTGGTCTTGGCATGCATTACTTTTTAGTGCTTTTACCTAAAACAAGAATAGTAAGCATTCTTACGACAGACTTGGATTGCAGATAAAATTGGAATTCTAGTATGTGTGGATATAAACATTTACATATGCATATATGCCAGTGAGCATACATGCACATATTTATATATAAGAAAACATGACTGCATAGCAGATCATATACATATATGTCACTTAAAATGGTTTTCTTGCCCCTCATAGGTGCTATTTAAGTATTAACTTTAAGTTATCTGCAATTGGCCACTGACAGGGAGCAAATAGTTAAATATAGTTGTTATGAGGTGTGCAAATTCTTCTGCAACTGAAAGGAACCTTTCTGTGCTTTATGGGGAATATCTGCATGTGGCAAAGACAAGGAAAAGGAGGCAGTGGGCTGAGCCTGTTGTGTACTCAGGCTCAGAAGGTATCTCTTCCAGATGCCTGCTGCATCTTCATAAGCAAAGATGTACAAACTCCATTATACTTTCTCCCAGATTCCATTAGACTGCCTAACTGAGTATGATGGCAAGGTATCTTCATTATAGTCATGTGTCCTCCTGACTCTAGGCATTGGGTTGAGTCTTTCCCTTCTAAGTGGGTCACCATCCATTTAGTTCATCAGATGTATCCTTCAGAACAAGTTCACAGCAATGCCCGGTGCTTCACAGTACTTTGGGTGCCTGTGCTGTGCAAGCTTCCTTCACCACCAATACCCTCCTCAATATTCTTCCACCACACACTCTCCAACTTCATATTTATTTTCTTGCCAGGTGCTTATATTGAAGGACCTTGGGTCCCTCTGTTCCTACCTTGACTCGGGCTCAGAGATGTCCTGTTCCCGTGCTATTGATGTTGACAGAAGCAGGGCACATTTTTCTCCCATGTGCTGCTGATCTCTCCGACAGAATGTACAAGATGTCTTCTGGTTGCCAAGGATACCTGGTGGCATAATCATACCTAGCCTTTCTTTCCCGCTTTCCGCCCCCTCAGTTCTCCTCTCACCCTCCCCTCCCCTGGGTCTTTATGCGCTGCTCTATAGAGCGGACAGCTTGTACTCTATAGACTCTCATCTAGTCTGTCTCAGGAGCAGCTGCTAGCGGAATGCCTGAAGAAAACACTCCACTCCAGACACTCCCCGATGCGCAGTAGACAGGCTACCTCCAGAGAGAGCGTGCCACTCAAGCGCCCTTAAACACCGAAGGTCTTTCAGGTGCTTGTTTAGCATTGTGTTTTACTTTACAGAAGTGGATCCAGTTTAAACTTTCTTTAGATGAAGACAGATAAGAAAACATTCAGTGCCCTCCGGTTAGATGTACTTACCAGAGACATCCTGCCACCCTCAAGTTCAAGGTCTCCTCTCCGGTATGTTTAGGATAGAATTTTAATAGGCAGAAGAGTACGGATGGAGAAGAATGTGGTTTAGTGTATGGTGCAGGATGCTCTTATCTAAGAAGGCCTGTCTAGAGAGCTTAGATCGGCACACCAGGCTCATTGTGATCTCACTTGTAAATGGCTTCTGCAATTCCCTTCCTTATGTCAGCAGTAGACATTCATTCCGCTATCTTTGCCTGGAATTCCTCATCACCAGCACGAACACCAGCATGGACTCTTCGTGACCCAACTGAAATATCTTCCTCTCTCTGAAAAGGTGGGCCCTGCTGCTCCAGCTGAAACTAAATCTTGCTCCTGACATCTTCCCCACTCACTCCCTCTCCAGTCATTCTCTGTCACTTCCTGGTCGCTGTGTAGTTGATGATGTCTTAGCTCTAACACTAGCTGTCAGAATTCTGTCATAATGTTAAGGTGTTGTCCTTTCTGCCGTGTCCCCCTCGGGTTGGTCTTAAAACAGTTCCTCCCACACTACATCTGTCCGAAGAATACTTACTGGGTGGGGGAATGAACAAATGGCAGAAATCAAATGTAGAATGCAGTTGCAGGCGGAGACTAATGAAAAGAGTCTGATTATCTCCAGGATTGGAATCATTTTAACAGATGTGAATATTAAAATTGGTGTGAACTTTAGAGCAAATCAGGTACTGCTGCTTCAAGGAGCCCATCTTTGTTTTCAAGTAAGATTCAGACATGGGTCTGCTGGGTCACATCATGAGTTAAGATAATAGAGCTAAGACTTGTACCCCAGAGCTGCCACCAGCCCAGCATGTCCTTTTGAAATAAGATCACGATCATGTGATGTTTACATTCCATTGCCCAGACACATCCCAGGGGGCAATCTCCCACCACATAGTACTTGACACTATAGAGTTATTTGTCTGCTGGTATAAATAGTTCAGACAAAATAATGTCATCTTAAGAGGGAAGCATGGTTTTTTCTTTCATGTGGTGATTCTGTAGAGAAGAGCAGGAAACTGAGCAAGCAGAGAAATTCTCCTCTGCCTCTGTGAAAGACATAATGGCTGGCAAGCCATTAACTGTGCAAGAGGAAAGTTGGACTGAAGGCTGGCCAAGAGTCTGCAAACAGAGAGAAAGAGAAGGGAGAAATCCTATGCCTCGGCATAGGAGATGGGTATACAGCCAGTAATGGTAGGGTAAGGGGAAGATTCCTCTCCAAACCTATGAAGCAACATCGTGGCAATGAATTCAGAGCCGGTAGTGTGGTCCAGGCTGAGTATCTGCTGGAATTTGGACTGGAAATCCCTCATCCTCTTCTCCCCTGACCTGCAAACAATCCCAGAACACCTGCTTTGCTCTACAGGGCTTTCTCTGTTCTCCTGCCTCTGCCTGCCTTTCCTTGGTCGACCTCAACCCTCTTCTGAGTGTTTCCATCTGACCCCGGTGTTCCACAGCAAGGTGAAGGGATCGTAACACTCACTGCTCTGCTCAGCAACTGTTATCATTGCCTTCTAGGTCTTGTTGTCAACAACTGTACTGTTGGTCGTTGAGGAGACTGTAGTGAAACTCTAACTTCCAGCCTGGTGAGGAGATGCTAAGCAAAACGATCTGTGTGTAGGATGCATAGAATAGCGTACTAGTCCAGGAAGAAATAGGGAGTGGAAGGGGAAAATGGGCTCAGGGTCTCTGCTGAAATTGAAATCCCAGCACTATCCTTTCCCGTCACAAGTGGCCTGGAAGGCTAACATCTCACTTGCCCTGGGTTTTTTCATTTGTACATCAAGAATCCTAAGGGATACATACCGATGTCTCCTTGAGTTGTCTTATGCAGATTAAATGATGTGGTAACATGTTCAACAAATAATTTTATCCTGATTATTTTTATTATTAACCTTTTATTATTAACCTGTTAAATTACAACTAAGATTATATTTATGTATTTGTTTGTTTATAGGTATACCATCTAATCTTGTGTCTGCTACTTTCCATTTTTTGCAAAGTTTCTACAAGTTTATTGGTGTCTCTTTCTCCTGGGCTGTGAACTTCTGAAGGCAGGAGCCACATCCCATTTGACTCAGTATCCTCCGTAGTGCATGCACACAGAAGATGCTGGAATATTTCTTTTCTAGGCACAGTGATTGTATATGGATGACAATTGGTAGAGCCCTCTTCTGAACCTCATCATTCTTGTGTCGCCTCAAAACAGAGGCTACATTCCCCTTTACCTGGTCTCTCTCCCTCCTACTCAGCATGATTTCCACATCTCAGAGAGAATGGCCATCCTATCTCACTGGCTCCTCCTCCCTTCTGCCCCTTCACGGGAGCTTCTCAGATCCACTTAGTTTCTGTAGCTGTGTTCTGCTTACACACCATCCTAACCGTTTGCGTCCCTCTCCATGTATCTCCGCTCATCCCCCAGCAACTGTATCCTTCTACATGACTGTTTCCTAACTGAAGCCAAACATTACACTTTCGCTTTTGATCTGTTGAGCCTCCATGTCAGTTACAAACTTCCCTTATAATTAGATCTATATACCTGTCATGGAAAAGAAGCTCAAAGAGGTGAAATGAGAAGTCCAAGAATTTGTAGCTAAAAATGGTAGAGTCAGAACCTGAAGTGTTCCCTGGAGTGGCAGAATGGCTCGGAAATGCTTGTGCACCAAGTTGAATCACCGAGTTCTCCACCCAGCTGTGCTGATCACTCACTGTATGACCTTATGGGGCCTTAAAGCCTCAGCCCCTACATCTGTAAAATAAAGAAGCTCTTGCCCTCCTCATTCACTAGGCTAGTTTCATGACTAAAAGACCGGTTAAATAATTTCAGAAAGTATAAGTTGTGCGTAAAGTAAGGGGGTATGCATAAGGCTCTTGGAGGATAGACATGGATTTTTTTTCTGTTTCCTCACATACTGCAAAAACAAGTCTTCTCTAGTAATTTTAAATCTGAATAATGGATTACACTGATTGCAAATAATCTAGAACGTAACACATTTAAACCTATAGGTTTAAATAAGAAGTTAAATTTTAAATAGTTAAAAATTAGGCATATTTATAGTTCCTGTCATCTAAATATTATTTTCAGTAGCCCTCTTCTAGAAAGTATACTAGGGAAATAGAGAAGAAGGTTTTCTTTGAGAAACTTCCACTATACTGGGGCAATCCCAGAGATCTCTGTATCGTCTTATACAACTCAGTGATGTTAAAGGGTGCCCCATAAACTTACCCTATTATATGGTAGGGAGCTTGGTATTATGGGCCAAGGGAATCACATATTCCAGGTACCTAGTCACATTCCAAGATTTTCTTGAATTGCTGCTGAACTGGATGTTACTCTACAAATTAACTATTCTTTTGTGACTGGAAATAGTGATATCATTTAGAATTTTGTGAAATATCAATGCTACAGTGTTTGATATTGTATAATAAATGCCCACTAGACTTATAGAGCTTATATTACAAAAACAATAATTCATGAGCAGCTAACGAGATTTCTCTACTGACATTCTGTTATGCTCCCCAGAAAGCACAAGAATTTGCCAGGAAACAGTGCTAAGCGAGAGCTTCTCCTGAGTTGGCAAGAATGGACTGAGGGCCATAGCAGTCCTATCCCCACAGACATTGCAGCTCTCTGGGACCCGTGGTCTACAGAGACTCCTAGGATCTTCACCGGATGGGACGATAAATTCAAGGAACAGTGCTTGGAGTATTAAGCAGATAAAAGAGCTCCCTACTAAATGCTAGTGATTCCTGAATCCTTTAGGCGTGGAGGCCAGAACTGACCACAGTTCCCTCTGTCAGGATTGAAAATAACATTTTTGATAGCTGTCTAAGTACATGAGTACATTCCCTTCTCTGTCAACCATCAAGGACAGACTTCCCATGTGGGGAATCCCACAGGAGCCAACCCCATGGGCCTTACCACCTAACACCTCTAATTGGTTTTAGACATACACTGTATGGATTGAATTGTGACCCAGGCAAGATAGATTCCCTACTGTCATGGAATTTTCTAGAATGAAATTGGGGATTATAATATTGTAGGTATGACTCACCCAAGATCATACAATAAATCATGTAAGAATTGATGCCTTCCAAGTTTCAGTACAGACTCTCCCTGTGTGATGAATTAGTAATGCCTCCCTCTACTGTGTATCAAGCTCCATGTATCTTCCTATACATCATAAAGATGATTCCTGGGGACCTTGAGGACTAATACGTCTCCGTCATCTGTATATGCATTGCTAGTGCCTGTCATCTCAAAAAATAAAATGAGGATCTCAGAAAAATGGTACCAAATATTCATCGCCCACATTTTGCTCAGGTTCCAGTAAATGGGTGGGAATAGTGTTTGCTCTGAGAGACTGGAAGAGAAAATAGCAAGGACCTTTCTCTACAAGTCACCTACAGTTGGCTATTGTAGAGGACAGGCTGTGAGGCAATCAGCAGTGATCTGTCCTTCTTAGTGATTAGACTTTTATATGTGTACTCTCCTGAAATGTGAGCCTGTATTTGCTTCCAGTGACTAGAACATGAAAATGTAGAATGTGATTTAATCATGAGCACATTACATATCTAAGGGTCCACCGCAGCAGACAAAGAAGCCACCAGGCACGAAGATGTGAGTGGGCTCCAGGACCAAAGACTGGCCTTCAGTCATTAGCCAGCAGAAGCTCTTGGCCTGGAGTTGTATAGTTGTAGGAAAATAGATTGTATCAGTAGTCTGAAGAGCTTAAGAATGCATCTCCCCAGCACCTTGGGACACACCCTATGATACAGCCAAAGACCCTTAGAAGCTGTGTGATGACAGATTCACATTATCTTCACTCAGTAAGATAAGGTTAGATGGGCAATAAACACTAATATAATGCTACCACGTTTAAACAAATTCTGTTCTGAATGGCCACTGCCCTGACATAGCTTTCAAGGTTCTGTTGAATCACCTCCAGTGACAGGGAGCTATCATGGGACAGTCAGTCATTTCTGTGTTAAACAGGTCTGCATGTTGTCAAGAATTGCTGGATAACACACTCTTCACGGATAGCCTAGTGAGGGGTGCCTCATTCTTGTGTTTCGAGGTTGTCCCAAGTGCTTTTTCTAGCCTCTTGGAAGGAAGATTGGAGGGTAATGCATGTAACCAGTCCCTTACACTAGATCTTGCCAGCAATATAAACTTTCATCTATTTAAATAAGTTAATGAGCCCTGTTTTGTGTACTTTCCTCATGGAATTGTGGCTATCAAGTGAGATAGCATCTATGAGCATGTTTGTTGGCTGCAAATCAACAAATGATTGGAAATTATTATTTTTATAATTTTTTAAAAATGTTGGCGGGTCTCTGGCGGCAGTAGTCAGGCAGAAGGAGAGAGAGAAAGGGAAGGGAGAAGAGAAAGGAGAGAGAAAGGGGCAACGCGCGCGAAGAACAGTGAGAGAGCTAAGATGGCGGGGGTCCCCGACGGGAGTGGGCGTGGCTTGTCTTAAAGAGACGAAAACCATAACATTTATTATTAAAATAATAGTCATTTGTCAGTGAATATTTGTTGAAACTGGTCCGCTTTGATGGAGAAAGGCTCTCCAGGGATTTGCTGATGTGAAGACAAGGAAGGAAGCAGCCGCAATTCGGTTGTTGCATCACTGGCTCAGGGTTCCCAGTGGAACCGGCAGGACTTGCTTCAGGAATCTGTTTTTTGTTTTGTTTGGTAGGAACAAGAAGCCCCTGGAGCTTCATCAAACTTAGTTGGTAATTAGGCTCCAAAGCAAACCTGTGGCAGAGTCAAGAGTTGAAACACGAATTCCTCTCTGCAGGTGGAGGGTTGGATCCTAGAGGCAGTGTACACAGCTTGTCTATTTTTACGCTTCTGCATGCAAGAAGGTTCAAGAGAATCTGGGAAAAGCAATTAACGTCCCTCTGTCTGCAGGCAGAACTCGCTTGGACATGTTTCTGCGCCCTTGAAGGGCTGCTAGAGCCTTGGCAGTTTTCTGACGAAAGATTCCACTGAGCCAAATGTCTTCACCTACAAACCCAGCCACTCTTCACGCCCCATCATTCCAAATTCATCTTTTTCTCTCATCTTTTCTGTGACCACAACCCAGAAAGAATTAAATTCCCAAGAGCACAAGAAGATGTAGGGTGTCTGACAAACCTGTGCAAGGATGCCCAGCAGCACTGCTTACTAATTCTTTCAACATAGACTGTTCAAAGGTTTTGATTCTCCTCATTGGGAAGAGAAAAGCATGCTTTCCTGTATATGCTTTCCAACGGATATTTCACATGAGCAGTAAATGTTTCTCCGTTTCACTGAAGGTTTATTTTACTTCAGGAAAAGACCATATCAATGTCCAATTGTTAAAACCAAAGTCTTCTACAAGCTTTCATTAAGAAGTTTTCATAGCCATCCAGCTGTTACTGTAGACTCAGTATTTTGTCCTAAACAAAGGTTTCCTCTATTGGTCCGGTTTTTTATCCTCCTTTGCATATAGCCTGTTTTGTTGTTAGTATGATACGTGTCTTAGTGGTAATAGATGGCAGGTAATATGATTTGCACCTTCACCAAACCTAGTTTTTAATCCAAGGTTTTTATGAGCTGTTTGCCTGTTTTCTATGTTGAGTTGGGTTGGTTTTGAGTTTTGGGAGACTTAGGGTTTTGTTGCGTTTTGGTTTTCTAGTCTAGGTCTGACCTTGAATTTATGTGTGAACTATGTAAGCATGGTTCCTTGGACATCCATTGGTTAAATACCCAAGTAGTTCAGATGTATCAGCCAACCTTGTCCATCAGGGAAGTCACCGGCATCCCCATCTGTGACCTTGAAATTACCCCCCAAACAATGGTGGTAACGTACTACTGAGGATTTCTTGGGTTGGCGCCTCTGTCTGCAGACTGAAGGTGACCTCTGGCTCTGTCCATCTTATGACACAGATCTCAGGGAAAGTGGCCTTCTCTAGCTGCTGATTCCCGAAGCAAGTGACTGTGCCTAGGTTCCATTTTCCCGTAAGTCAGATAATACAGTCCTAGTTCTTGTCACGGCTGTCAGGAAGAGGGCTTGTGTAATCAGTGGAACACTGTGCCAGCAGCTCCTGCGTCACAGATGAATGGGCGTGCTACAGTTCACAAAGTATGACAGATTCATTTATCCTTCCCAGTTTGCAGATGAGGCAACTGAGCCCTGGGACCTGTCGAGCCAAGTATCCTAGGACGAATTTCTGACAAGGCTAATTCCCACCTACTTCCGTGTGTTTTCTGTGCTTCTTCCTCTCATTTGAATATAGACATACCAATTAATGATCTGTATGCAGAAATGACCCCCAAGGAGGCAGATAGAATCCAGCACTAGCCGTGATAGCTCATGTGTTCACAGCGTCATTGCAAAATAAAACATGAAGATGGTGGCAAACCAGGGGAGGGTACACTGTACCTGTGGTAGAGTTAGCACAGGAGTGGCGACCCAGTCAAGAAAGGGCAGAGAGCATGACTAAGGGACATCACCCATCGTGAGACAGCAGGTAGGAACTCAAACACTATACTAGCGTTCTGCCCTGTCATCAGAGCAAAGAACGCGAGCCTTTCTAATTGCCTCATACGCACATTTTCTTACTACATAATTCTTTTTACTTTTGATAAAGAGTCCGTGACTTTATTTGATATAAACATTTGTCTGCAGGGATCTATAAGCACTTTCAGGCAACATTGCCTTTTATTTCACAAAAATTCCATGAGCCACTTCTGTCGGATCAAGTTAGATTCTGCAAACCTCCAGGAAATGTTTGTTTTAATTTTCTTTGAGAAGAGAGTAGAGGAAGAAGCCTGCGCTGGCAGCCTGCTGCTTGGAGCTCTCTTTGTGTGTGCTTTGGCACCTATACCCCTTGAGCTTTACAGTCTTTGATGTTGCTCTTTAGGCATAAAATGAAAGATGATTATCTTTAGTCTGTAGACTTGGAGGAGGGCAATGATGAAACATTCCTGGGTATTCATATTTCTATGACAATAATTGATGTGGTCTTAAAGCTGTCATGCTTGCCGTCGCCTTACATAACAAGTATCTGGTGTACCATGAGTTTTCAATCTTGTCACCCTTCCAATGCTGTACAGCTTTCCCATGCATTTCCATTGTTCTAGTGTGAGCAACCCGGCAGGGGTCTCATCCACAACCCCGGGCTTCACTTTGCCCCTGCCTGTCGCACCCTGCTTTCTACACAACAGGGGCTACATGCATGAAGGAATGCATAGGTGAATCTTCTGGTTTGACTCCATGAGTACCTTTGTTCTATCAGATGTATCACCTAGGTTTTCATAAAACTTCAATTGTATTTACTTATGCCTTTTAGTATTTTACAAATGTTTTCTGATACATTCAGCAGAACCCAAATCAACAGAAATTAAATTATTTCTAATTATAGAGTAATTTTTTTTATCTTCACGCAAATGGCACTGGGTTCATGAAGCATCTGTTTCTAGATTTCATGGCCTTGCTTGATCACTAGTTTCTGAGCTCCTGTCTAAATCCTATTGTTTAAGTCCTGTACAGGCTCCACATTGCAGACTTGCTACTTTGGAAAAAAGAAGCCAGTCAAGGCTGAGTTAGGAAATACAAAGACATCATTGCCTAAGAATTAAGACAGGAAATCAGGATGTAACAAGCCAAGGAGATCCGAGCAGTACATCCTTTTAGCTTTGGCAGTTCGGGAGAGTTGGAAGCCTTTTGTCTGGAATGGGAAGGGATGGAACAGCTTAGGGATTGTTCTAGGCATCCGCCTCATTTGCCTAATGTTCTTATGTAGAGCACTATCTCTAGAAGTCTGGGTCAAACCTTGTTTGGTCAGGTAGATTTTGGTTAGTAACAGTTTCAAAGGATGCTCAATAGTTTTAGCTAGCCAAGTTTGTGAAATACTTGCATACTATCACAACGTTAGCTATTTAAGTTGTTTATTCTGACGATAAGGTCTCTATTTTTGTTTTAGTATTCTAACTCTATTATTCTGTGACTAGTTTCCAGGTATATTTCAGTTTATAACTGGAAATAAGAAATTTTAGGAGGATAAAGGATTTAGTGGCGTAGGTTAGATTCTATGGAAGACCACCCACAAACACACTCTGGCATTCCTGGACCATGTCTTTCTTCTAAGGCTATGGTGATCCTAGTCATCTAGCAAAGTGGTAATGCCAAAGAGCTTGATTTAGCCAGTTCTGACCCATTACTGCCTTCTCTTCCAGAATAATCTAGAAACAACATTGGTCACTGAAAACAAGCAGCCTGACTGATAGAAGCAGTTCCATCCATACTGGTGGCTCTCATCCCTCATTCACAAATTAGCAATCTAACTTGTTCTCAGCTGCTGGACGTTGAAGTCAGAACGGGGAGCAACAGTTTTCAGTGATATTCTCACTCTTGCCTTTTACGTGGCTGAGAATCATCAGGGACATTTTCCCTTTAGACTAAGATTCTCTGGGGAAGAGACCCTAGCTATGCCTGCAAGCAGCAAACGGTGTGTCAGCTTCACTCAGCGACTTTAGACTCCAAAGTAGCCAGCATAAACAAGAAAATGTCTACATGGGTGATTTAATGGCACCTTATCTAAATATCTAAAAGCTCACTCCAAGCTCCGATTGTAACTTTAGGTTAGGTTTCTAGGCCTACATCTCCCTGTCGTGTCAACAAGAATAACTGTTCTCCCACGAACACTCTGCACTTCACCTTGAGACAAGCATAAATGTGGCAATCAGGGCAAGGCTGAGCAACACTGCGAAGGGGCTGTTTAAACAGCACGTTCACTCAGGGAAGGGTATGGACCAGGGAGGACCGAGCCAGACCAGACGGAGCACACAGCTCAGCCGTTTACTTCGTTCAATGAACTTCACTTGCAACATCCATAAACCATGAAACATTGCAGCTTCTCATAGAAGATGGTGTCATCCCAGTCTCAAAATATTCAGAGACAGATTTATCACCAGAAAGAGGCGGCTAGGCAGACTCTGAACCCTTGATCCCCTGCCTCAGCCCTCTGAGCGCCAGCATTACAATGCATGCTACCACATTCATCAGAGGTGTTTTGCAGCGGCGGCCCCGGGGTTCCCTTCCTCCTTCGTCCAGATGGTGGTGAAGAAACACAATGATGTGTTCCAATCTTTGTTGTACACATGTATTCAGGAATGGATCTGTATCCATTGGGGTTTGCTGGAACTTGAGTAGTCTGGATTGTCTACATTCACAACTCAGATCGACAGGGCCAAATCTTGAAAATGCGAAGGGAAGCCATATTGGCCATATTGTGTGGAATGCCTGCCCTCAGAACAGTGAATCTTGTGGCCTGAGAGCAGGGAGAACCTGAGCTAGCCCCCAGGTCATCTAATTCTCTCAGCCTCACCAAAGGGACATCATCACTCCTTATCACCTCCTTTCACTGGCGAGGAGAGGGTCAGCGGAGTGATCGGTCTGTGCCATGAAAATCCATGAGGCAGGGCTAATGCCCTCCCCTGCCCTATAATGAAGCAGTTTCTCCTCCATTGTGCTCGGGCCTCCTCAGCAAGCTCAGTCTCTCCCTCCGTACTAATGATGGAACAATGTGATGTGACAGCCATCCCAAGCTTGCGTGCACACTGCTCTGTTTGGGACTTGCTTTGATTCCTCTGTAGGAGTGGCCAGAATGTCCACTGGTGGAAGACTTCTAAGAGTGCCAGGGCTTTGGCTATGCTGTGGGTCCTTCACAGAGCAGCCCATGAAGTTACAACTTCATAAAGCACCTTAAGAAACCAGCCTCGGAAACAAGGACCTCTCCGCCTCCAGTGGTCTAGTGGCAGGGCTTAGTGGGGGTGGGCATGTAAAGGGGGTAGATGTGAGCACCCCTGACACCATGGGCCAGTGTGTGAGCAGAGCTCGTCCCGAAACTCAAACCTATAGCCCACTCGTGTTTCCTGATAATTCACCTGCTCTTTGTGAGGCTGCTTTCTCCGCTGCTCTGTGAAAGGAGCTAACTGAACAACTGCATATTGCATGGCTTTTTAAACGACTATTGTGAATAGGAATTACTTAAGCAACAAAGAAATAGATCCATTTCTAACAATGCCTTTAAAAAAAGCGAAATTTTCATTTGTCTGCGTTTAAGGTGTCAAGCCTTTTCTTAGCTAGCCCATTTATTTACCTGCATCACATGGACTCTAGAGGGCATTTTCCTTGGCTTATTTTGAATATGTTTACTTCTGTTTTGTATATTCATGTTATATTTATTAATGGTACCAATTCTAATGTTACTTCCTTTTTTTTACAATGTTCTCATTTTTATTAAGGCATAATTTTATACAAAGAAAATACTCAGGTCATAAGTGCTCAGTTTGATGAGAATCGACTATTGTATATCTTACTCCAGAAAATTCTCTGTTGCCCCTTTCAAATCCAGTTCCACCTATTACTCTCAGAAGACACTGATTTCTGACTTCTTTTACAGTATTTCTTTACTTCCGATAAGTCTCACTGTCTCTGCCCTTCTTCCTCTCTCTGCAATCTGCCTGTTCTCACTCAGACTGTGGTTTCTGAGATTCATTCACCCCTGTTGCTGTGTCAGCCATCTGTTCCTTTTGTTGTCTAGTATTCCATGAATATGGCAAACTCCACACTGTGCTATGATTAGGTTATCCATTCTTCTCCACTTTTTTCCATTTTTATTATATCGTGAATTTACTTAAGGAAAAACATGGGAACTAGAGTACTGAATATGGGGATGAATGCATCTTCTGTCAGTGTTCCTAAGGGCCCAAGGGGCCCTGCAGTTATTCCTTTCCTGGTGTTATAAAAATGTAGGTAGAGAGTAAATTGGGAACATGGGGACCGTGGGAGAGGGTAGGAGGGGTGGGGAGAGGAAGGAAGGGGAGCGGAGAAAAATATATAGCTCAATAAAAACAATAAAAAAAGAAAAGAAAATGTAGGTAGACCATGGACTGGGAATGGAGGGAATGGAGAGACTTGCGTTCAAGTGGCAGCCCTGCCCTGACTTGGCAGTATGACTGTGACCTGTCGCCAGCTCTGTTGCTGCGTCCATGAACTTACCTGGCTGGACTGGAGTGTTCCTTCAGGTTTTACATCTCTGGAATCCAGTTGACCTCTAAAAATCCCTCCTACAAACACCACATCCTTCACAGTTGCTACTGCCATCTGTCTTCGCATCTCTATGGTGAAGTATCCCAAGGATCTTATTGACGATAGCATCTTTGGTCCCTCTTCATCTCCCACATTGTAGGCCTTTTTTTTTCACATTCAGAGTCTAGCAATGTCTAAAGAGCATGTGTCAAGGAAAACTTAAAAAGTTCCTAAATTTTCATATTTTCAAGTTCTCGGGATGTTATTAACTTGCAAAACCAATGGTGATCAATGTACTTTACTGTACTTGTTGCCAAAATTCAGAATTACACGATGAGTCCATTCTTCCTGTTTTGATCCCTTATTGAGTTGCTGCTTCAGGCACTACTTAAGCCATCGGTTTATTTTCTTTCCTTCTAGTTTGTTCTAGAATTTGTATAATCTTTGTTTAGATACCAAGTAGTGAAGCATTCTGGCCTACCTGCATATCAACTAGCATTGGCTAATACTCATTTGGCAATATCCATTCTACTTTAGGACTTGGCGTATCTAATATTCCTTCTCATAGAATAAAAGGCCTCTGTCACACAGCCATGTCTCTCCCCCGACACAGAAAGCAGGTTTTCTATGCTATTCGTTTGCTTGTTTGCTTTAAAGATAAATTTTGCATCGACTTAAGAGAACTTCACGTTTTAACGTTTTCTTCGCAGCACAATGGGGTAGAAAGAACACAGACTTAAAAATGGAGATGATTAAGCCTTTTTGGTTCTACTATTTCTTAGATAATGCATGTAAATTGATGATATGCAAGCTCTAAAAGCTACTGAGTGGTGATATAACCCCAGGGGCACTGCAATGTGTGCTACTTATAGCATCAAAACCATGTCGTTTAGTATTTACTGACGTGCTAAGCATTAAACACTAACTTTGGCACTATAAAACAAGTGTGCACTTCATCCTCAGACACACAGGGCCTTACCAAGTTGTGATTAGATCCAGAAAGTCATGTTTCAAAGGCCTCACCCAAACCACTTTCCAGTATATAGTCCTTAAAGGCATAATCAGAATGCTGCTTGAGAGAGCGCCCACTGAGTCACTGAGTGGCATTGCGGAAGCATCCTGTGTGTGTGGACTTAGGATGCTGCAGCGAGAGCATGCACCCCCCCCCAGGACCTAGAAATCCTAGAACTAGAAGGGAGGCTGTGGGGTAATAGGAAAAGCTTAAGAGAGATTGAAAGCCCAATGAGCTCTAAGGAGCATGAATTACAATCATAGTATTGAATTGCAAAAGAACCCACCCAGGAAAACACATTTTCACTTCTAAGAGACATATTTACCTATGTCATAATCCTGTCCTCAAGTTTTCTTGAGTGTCTGCAATTAGTTCTCCTTGATTGGACCTGACTGAGTGACAAGCATTTCTGAAGATAGCTCCCAGCCAGGTTCTTCTGTGATTCTCCTCTGTGCACACGCCTTGTCCCCTTGATGAGGAGAAGCAATCGACCGAGACATCCCTGTTCCCAGTGAAACCTGCATTTGCCCATGAAGTTTAGTGTCTCCTAAATGAGATGAGGATTCCCTGTTAACCTCAACAAAGTCAACTCTTTGCATTTTATTTATTCACTCACAGTCCAAGGTCACTCACTATGTATCTGCTGCTGATGACAGACACTTTGCGAGCTATGGAATTGAAAAGATAATTTAAGTCATGGACCCATCTCCAAAAGTTCAGTGTACAGTGGAGATAACCAAGAATACAGTGAAACAGGCTGCAAGGGCATATTTCTACCTGCAAAGTGTTTTTTTTAACTTTCTTTTTATTCATTCTTTGTCTCTTTCACATCATGCATCTCCATCCATTCACTTCCCCGCCCCTTCGTATCTGCCTCTGCCCTTGCAACCTCACCCCAAAACTAAAATGAAATAAAATTAAAGAACAGTAGGTTCTATCAGAGAGACTTGTCCAAAAAAATCTCCAGAGGGGAGGATTCATAATCAAAGTATGGAAACATCCAGGCAGATGTTGGTGAGAAGAATAACATTAAGAGAGCCGCTGAGCAGGGCGATGTATAAGACAAGTCCGGAGAACCGCTGGGAGGCTTTGGCTAGAATCTAGAGAACATGCTGACCATAGGGGAATGGGTGCATGTCCGGCAGCACCAGTGCCGCTTTGCCATAGGGAAGCCTGTGTGTGGCTCCTCAGTAGGGAAGACATGCGATCCTTTCTTCTCGGTGTTCATTCTCAGAGAAGATTTGGAATGTATCCGAGGTTCTTTGTATCCAAGCTTTGTTATGCACATTAAACACTGAAGGCTGGGAAATAACTGGACTCCAACCATGAGGTACATGCATTTGTGAAGACAAGCTTCAGCTCGAGAAGGAGAAAACAATAGGCATGTTCATTTTCCTCTTGGTGCGGAAGTGGATGCCCCTGGGCACTGCAGGAAGGTTCCGGACTCCCGCTGTGCTGACATCCTGCCCCTTCCTCCAGAGGATGCTTCTTCGTGCCCTTATCCAAGTCTCCTTAATACAAGGCAGCAGGAAGTACATATTATTCCAGGCAGTCCAGTTTCTGAAGAAAGGAGAGCAGCGCTTACTCAGACACACACCAGCAAACGGGTAGCACTTCCAGAACTGGAATCCCTGTCCTACCGAGGTCTAAGGTTTTTATTCTTTTGTAGACTTTTACATCTCAAAGATGCAGTCTTTAATTACAAACACTTTTCATATGTACAGAGTCATCATATGTGTCCACATTTCTCAGTGTTTCCTTTCTCTTATGAAATACTTGTTTTTTACCAGTTATAGAGATACAAGTCAGGCGGGACTGTGTCCAACTCCTGTCTACCAACTTGGGACTTTGGATACATGTAAATAAAGAAGAATCTATGTTTTGTTTTCTTGTATAAAATTTTAGCAATATTTGATTGAGGATTTAATGGGTTAATTTGGTAAAAAGAGCCACACCCTGTACTTAATATGGAACAGGCATCTATTACTACAAATCTCTCTCCTCCAGCCCCAGGACAATCTAACGTCCCCTGAAGGAAATTAAAGGGAGACCAGCCCCTTAACCATTCTGAAATCTATAGTGGAATTTTCCAGTCTGTCAAACTATCAGAGAACTGTGCTGGAGGTGCCTGACTTCCTCACCCCAAAGTAAGGACTAAATAGGCTCACAAGTCGTTGTTTCCAAATGAAATCTTCAGATCTTAGCGCTATCCCGATGTGCCCGGTGTAGTTTTGTGTCAGTATAGCAAGGCTGAGTGACATGTTAGACTTTACTCTGGCTATCTCAGAGGAGATGGTGGGACAGCATGTGGGAGACAGACAGTGGCAGCAAATTACATATTTTCTGACAAAAATTAATGATACTTAGTGGGAGAAGGAAAACTGATGCTGACCCTATGTCAAACAACTTTCAACATGTTTGCCAAAAATAAATTAACTCCTTAAGAGAAGAAATTTGACCAGAAAATCAATAATCATAGTAACAATATAGCAGATCACAGAAAAGTAAATGATGCCCTTGACTGCACTACTTTAGGAAGGTGTATGCAGGACTCACAGTAGCTACGGAGACTACAGTGCTGTGTTCTATTCTGGGCCCCATGTCTTGAAGGGAACCAGGACAAACTGGAACTTGTGCTGAAAATAGTGGTGGGGGGAATAAGAGACAGAAATAGCTCATTAGCAAGGATGGAAAGCGTCCAGGTAGTTATCCCAAGAGAAGGCTCAGAAGGGACAATATTTTCAGTCCTCTTTAGGGCTGTTGCATAGAAAAGGCAACAGACTTGCCTATGGAGGACAGAAGGAAGATTAAATATAATCTTCTAACAATTAAGTGGGCCAGTAGAATGGATACCTTCCAAGAAAGTCTACTGTCCCTGGAAATGATAGTTCCTGGCTGGATAAGCCCTGACCAACTAAGGATGCTGTATAGGAAATTTACCCACCATGCTGACTAGGACCAATATCTTATTTCAATACTTTCTCCAAGACCCTCTCTAAAGTTTTAGCTGTTTTAAATTCCTTTGATTATATGGTTAAAGAAATATATTGGTTTTTTTAATCAAAAACCATACAAGAGAAAGTTGTCTTTTCATGTAGAAATGGCAAGAATAGCAATGGCTACTCAGGAAGAGAATGAATCTTCCATGCATATATGTCTTCCTGTGCATCCATCATCCACATATATGCATCTTCCTGTGCCTTCCTGTGTGTATGTCATCTATGTGTGTGCATCTTCCTGTGCCTTCCTGTGTGTATGTCATCTATGTGTGTGCATCTTCCTGTGCCTTCCTGTGTGTATGTCATCCAAATATATGCATCTTCCTGTGCCTTCCTGTGCGCCCATGTTGCAAGAAGGAATAAATAATGACTTGAAGGATTTGAAAATTGCCTACTCTATGGAGAAGGAAAATGTATTCTGTATTCTTACTCTCTGGTCTTGTCATTATTTTCATTCAGCATGCCCAATCATTTTGAATAAAGCTCTCTTCTGGAATTTACAGTACATTGGTCAAGAAACTGTCCAAAATATCTTACCCATTCATTCTTTTATTCAATCATTCATTCAGGGACTTACAAAACAATCTCTGCTGTGTTTTATGAGACATATATAGTGCTACCAACAGAAAATAAGCTTAAATCTTTGAAAAGCTTTTAAACATATTGGAGCTGTGCTTTTTAATATGACTGCCACCATAATTAATTGATAACAAATTTGGGGTTGTAAAGCCATTTTTTTTCTTTAATCTTTCACATCCAGTTGGCCAGGGATCTGTTAGTCTCTCAGCCAGTTCCAGCTGGGAGACACTTCTGAGGGTTCTAAACTTTGGTCTCTCAGAGGCCTAGACTACTGGTCAGCTTGTGTGGAACAAGTGGGCCTTCTCATCCACCCCCCTCTACTAAAGATGGTCTCTCCATCATTACAACTTTGGTGGAGAACATACCCTGTGGCAGTTTAGAACTTTGAGAGAAAATCTTGTATTCTGTGTGTACCACAGAGAATCATCCAAACTCCATCCAAAGCTCCTTTAGCTAGGCTCATCCAGCTCTTGCTGCAGAGCCGCTTTTCACGTGGGAGGACAGAGTCCATTGTGACATGTTCCTCTTTGAGATTTCAGTTTGCTATGGGATATATGTAGGTAACTCTCTGCAGGTCCCTACCATAAAGATTGTATGACCACTGTGGGACAGGCGGAAGGATAGGCAGATAAAACCAGTAACAGAGGTAACATCCAAAGCCGCGGACCTCCAAAACTAAGGCTGGCGGAAAGGAAAAAGAAAATATTCAAGGCAGAGGTCACAGTGATTGAGGAACAGGAATACGGAGTGTGGAAAAGTTTGCCCTTATAGGAGTGAACACTGACCTGAGGAGGGAGCGGGATGTGTGTCTAGAGAGGAAAGGTCTCACAGTGTTCGGAAGGACCATGATGGCCAGTTAGGAGAGCTAGCTGTGGGAAGCCATCCCTGGCTTCCGAGCACAAACACAACATGTGGAATGATCTGTTGAGCAATCTCCCTTCTCTACTTTTCTTCCTGCCTTTGATAGTAAACATACCATCTCTATTAAAATTGGCTTCCCAGCTAAAACTGAACACAGACTCTGAACCGTCGAATCTCTTTGGAGTTTTTTTTTCTTCTTACACCCCACCAACAACTGGGTGGCATGCATTTGAACAAACCAAAAGTGATTTCACTCTTCTAGTTTTCAGAGCTTTTTGGCTAAATGCAGAGTGAGAAATTCATACCTTTTTCAAACAGTGTGGGTTCTTTTTCCCAGTTCCTCTCATCCATCTGGTTCTCTGGAGGTCTTGGAATCCAGGAAAGTGTTAGTTCACTGTGCTGAAATCCAAAAAAGACTGCTAAACTGTGAAAGAAAATTTGCATTCCAGACACACTGAAGGAGTCAGTCTACAACTCTGCGCGGTGAGGCGCAAACATCTGTATGTCTGTCTCTTTTGTCTTTGAGGCGGTTGGAAAACCCTGCGGCTTTGGAAAAACCCTGTATGCGTTGTGCCTGCCTTACCTACTTCGTCTAAGCCACTTTTGTAGTGTAGTGGGGAGTGCAGGAAGAAGAACCAAAACATGTGATTATTTTATTTCTAGTGTCAGAAAATATTACAGGCGAGATACAGCTTAGGAGCAGAGCAAATCATTTTGCAGTCTTCGTGCGATTCCGTTCTCATGGATGGGTTCCCCAGCCGGGTATGTGGCAGACCCATCAGCAGGCCTGTCCTCAGAAGAAACCACAATCACCGCTGCGGCACTGGCGTGTCATCGTGACCTTTCTAAACCATAGCTCTGTCTTTTGTCTTCCATTGGCAGACGCGCAATTAGGAGGCCTTGTTTGCAGCAGAAGCCAAATGATTGCCAAATGTGCTCAAGTGATCTCCAGAAGTTCAGAGCTAGCTCACCGCCCTCTGGCTGTTCTCATTGCCACTCCCAGGAGTTAGAGGCTTAAAGGTTTCCCTTTCTTTTGAAAGTCGATCAGGTTTAGTTCAAAGAAACTTTTCTGTCATATGCATAAATCCAAGAAGAAACCTTCCGCGACCCTGGTTACTGGCTCAGGCCACTTGTGGCTTGCTGTGGCGTAAGTAATTGCAATCCATAAAGTCAGGTAGAAACTAAGGATTGGGGCAGGGCTGAGTTTCAGAAACCAGACACGTGAGCAGAATGGTACAAAGAATATTTCTAGTCCTTCTTGCAGATGCCCATTCTAATGGATGTTTCAGGGTGATTTAATTCTGATCTGATGTCCAGGTAGGTGGTTATTTCTGTGTGTACACAAAGCTGAAACGATTCTTGCTTAAATTTGTGGTTTAGAATGTCCCTTAGATGGGTCAATGGCCCTTGATAATCAAATGACGTTAAGTAAAATGCCCTACTGGCTGTGTGTGTGTGTGTGTGTGTGTGTGTGTGTGTGTGTGAATAATTTCAGATCATTTATGGCCTTAGGAAAGTTTTTATCAATTTTCTTTTGAGAAACACTCTTGCTGACATGAAAACAATGAAACCCAGGGCCGAAACACACTCAGATGTTACTTTACTCAATGGCATTCATTGTTTTCTTTGCACAACAAATGCTTATTCCAGGTCTGTTCTGACTAACATACTACTATGGAATTGTATGTACTATGGAATTGCTTCAGTTGTAGCAGTCTTCAGTAGCCTTGCGACAAATAATGATACAGCCTGCCACTGGCAGGAATGAGACAGGACCTTAGACATCGTGCCATGAGAGTCAATACTTCCAGACCAGACTTCCACTGCCAGCAGTGTGTAACAGTCTTCACACCCCTCCACTCCATCAGTGTGTAACAGTCTTCTCA
>LOJH01012334.1:288-25682 GCA_001685095.1 Ellobius talpinus
TAAAAGGGAAATGTACTGTTTTTTCACAGTCTTAAGATTTTAAAAACTGAGAGCATCTTTGAAATGATGAACTTCTCTGGGTTGTTGTGGCAGCTGTCCACATAACGCCTAGTCCAGTCATCGCGGAAGGCTACTCTGTTGCTCCTCTTAATCTGCTACTTGGAAAAGACAGAATTGACTGTCCTTGATGGAAGCCCTCTTCCCAGGAGATAGAGACTGGCTAACATCAAGCCCACCCACAGAAGTCCAGGACAGCTGACCTCAAAACTTTGTTTACAATGCTTCTTCTAACTGGGACCATTGTTCTCCCAACCTTGACCTTAAGCCGCTAGAAAGGGAATATTCAGGAACGCTGGGCAGGCAAGCATTTTGGGATATCTCCCCAACAATTGACAAGAAATCCAGAAGCAGCCTTGGCAGGGGCAATCTGGGAAAAACTTCCAGTCCTGTGTTGGATCGAAATTCAGTAACCAAGGTTACCACACAACTGTGAAGTCTCAGGCGCTTGCCTACTGACTTGCATTTCTAGTCAGTCTCTTGTGAAGGAGGAATAATATTTGATGGGAAACAAGAGACCCAAGAAAATCACATTATAACCCCATCCTGAGACTGGATACGAAAGCCTAATCATTTAAAGTGCAGATTAGTAACTGATGTGAAGTCCAAAGACTCCAGCATAAGCAGTAGGGGAAACAGTGACTCCACACACATCTCCAAGCTTCTTAAGGGCATTCTGGAAACCAAGGAACCAGAAGAGGGAATTAGCTCGTTCCTACACTCCACTCTGACAGAGTCTGAAAACGATATTCCTACTAAAAAAGAAAAATGGGGGTGGGAGGCGTAGAAAGAATAGCCTGTTAGGCTTGGCTAGTGTGCTGTGGCTTTGAGCAGTAAGAGAGCTCTCTGCCTGGAGTCAGGACGGAGCTATATCATGGGACAGCCCATCTGCTTCCCAAAGACACTGAAGGCTAGCAAGGGCTGGGAGCCCACCTAGGCTAGACTGTGTAGCCAGGGAGTTGTCTTGACAAAGGCGGTTGCAAGCTGCTTCTGTCTGAGAGGAGCCCCGTGTGTCTGATGCAGACAGAGGGAGCACGTGGATGCCAAGCAGCTGGAATCTTACTGTAAATGGAAACTTTCCAAGCCTACTCCTGCATCACCCCTCTGAGGGACTAAACGACCAGCTCAGCGGGTCATACAGTCTCAAAAATGTGTCTCCAAATTTTCCTCACACTGCTCATTTTTCACAGGTGACCCTTCTAGGCTAGGTGTGGTGGCTCTTATTTGGGTCTTTTATTCATTTTTCATATAATATATTTGACCACATTTTCCCCCTCTCCCCACTTCTCTCAGATCCTCCCCACCTCCATATCCAATCAACTTGATGTTCTTTCTTTTTTTGAAACAAAAAATCCCACAAAAATGAAAGTCAAAACCAGACAAAATCTAGTAAAACAAAATATGCCCAACTGAAACAAAAAGTCCACAAACAAAATAAAGCAAAAAATTCCCCTCCCCAAAAAGTAGAGTTTGTTTTCTGTTGGTCGACTACTTACTACTGAGCATAGCGCCTGGCCTGGGAGTGTAGCTGATAGATCCATTGACACTCCATTGTAGAAACTGATCTTTTCCTTTGCCAGCAGGTATCAGCGGAAGCCTATGTCCACTTCCCCCTCTCAGTTCTGGGACCCCATCTGTCTTGAACCTGTGCAGGTCTTGTGAGTGTGTCAGTCCTGTCTGGTTCCTACGATCTTCCCACCTTCTCTTCCTCATAGATTCCTGAGCCTTGAGGGGAGAGGTTGAAGGAAGACATTCCATTCAGGACTGACTTCTCCAGTGTCTGTCACTTCCTGTACATTGTCCAGTTGTGGGCCTCTATGTTAGTTCCCATTTACTACAAGAAGAAACTCCGCTGATGAGGGTTGAAGGAGGCACTGATCTATATGTGCTGTTATATGTCATTAGGGGTCATTTTATTGTTATGTTCCTTTAACAGAAAAATGGCACTAAGTTTTTCCCTAGGCCTGTAACTTATCCAGCTTTAGGTTCTTGGCCACTTTAGCAGCGTCAGGTATAGAGTCCATCTCATGGAGTGTGCCTTAAATTCAATCAAAATGTGGTTTATAACATTTATGCCACTCTTGTACCGCTGTATCTTCCAGGCAGGTCACTGTTGTAGGCTGCAGGATTTGTAACTGGGTGATATTGATGATCGCCATATAATGAGGAAGACAATGCCCCAACTAGACACTCCACACCACCAAGTAAAACCTCCAGTGCCAGGATGGGTTGGTTACATTCTTGTTGAATGAATCATTGGTCAAAAAGGTTTCCATGGATTCCTCCACCCCAACATCACAGTCTGTTGCCAAAGCTATTGATTTCTCCCTAAAGCCTAATTGTAAGTCCACATTGTTCAAGACAGCACCTACTTACGTCAACATGCTCAAAGGATTCAGACTGGTGTCCAGCTAGACAGTTCATGCTACTGATTACAGCTCATGGTGCTGGAAAGTACTCTGCATGCTACCAAAGAGAAAAGTGGCTCTTGCTGGTCATCCCAGCACTTTGGAAGCTTAGGTAGGAGGAACACTGTGAGTTTGAAGCCAATCTGGGATACAGAATGAGTTCCAGGTCAGCCAGGACCAGAGACCCTGTCTCAAAAACATTTTAATTGGAGGGTCCCTTATAATTTCAGAGAGTTAGTCCATGATCATCATGGCAGGAAGCGTGGCAGCAGGCAGGCAGGTGCTGGAGCAATTGCTGAGAGCTTACATAGATCTACCAATGGAGGGTGAGAGACTGGGCAGCTTGCATAGGCTTTTGAAACCTCAAAGCCCACCCCCAGTGACACACCTCCTCCAACAAGGCCACACCCACTGCAAGGCCACACCTCCTAATCCTTCTTAAACAGATGTTCAAATATATGAGCCAAATAGTTATACATTTCTAGGCAGTTTAAATTGTTCTGTGTACTTTTTTCCTCTTTCTCCCTCCCTCTATGTCTCTTCTTCCATGTACCTAATTAAATCTTTAATTACCTTATCAGTCACTGATTAGTCTATAGGAAAAGAGAGGAGTTCCAAGGCAAAAGTTACCAAGGAGAAATGTCAAGGTCACAAAGCCTGACTACAATACACCCCTTAGAAGTAGCAGGCAGCAGTAGTCACACTGTGTGCTGTCTGCTTCTTAGAGAAAAGCTGCTTAGTGGTTTTTCCTAGCGTCAGTATCTCTCTCTCATTCCTTCCCTCTGCTGCCCGTCCCCCTAGCTGAATTCTCCCTCTCCCCTTCTTTCCCACAGGCAAATTATAACTTTTCCAGCTTTCCCAGTACCTCCCAGAAAGGAAGAAAGGAAGATAAGGAGTTCAAGGTCATTCTCCGGTGACATAGAGAGGGTAGCCTGGGCTGAGTGTGATCCAGACTCAAAAACAGGAAAAAGAAAATGAGAGACTGGGAGCTGATGAAGGGCAAACGGGGCCCTGAGTGGTCCTGTGACTTTCTTCCAGCCTGTCTGTACTAATGAAGAAGACGGGCTCTGGGTCCCTATGAGATTCCCCCTTTCCTCTCTTTCTCCTTGCCTTGATAAGAAGGGGAGTTTTGTTTTGTTTTCCCAGAGGATTCTTGGCTAATTAATAATCTAGTCAGTAGGAATAAAAGGAACAACAAGAAATTTTTCGATAAAAGGAGGCCTGGCAGCCATCCCAGCCACCTAGCTCATCACCTTGTCTAGTCACTTCATTCTCTTTAATGTGAAAGTAGGATATGCCGGCAATCCACACAACCACACAGAACAATGGAAAGAACTGGACTGAATAATATATGTGAGAAGCTTGGAAAGTATCAGGATACCTAAAGAGAGCTGCTCCTGCCAATGTGAAATCACTGTCTCAAGAGCCTCAGCAGAAGGAATTTCCAGTAAGTCTCTTTTACCTAGCAAAGAGTTTGCAATTAAACCAGCAGGAGAGTATAGCACTTGCTGAGCATGCTCAAGGCTCAGGCTTCAATCTCCAGCACCAGGAACAAAACCAAACAACATAAAGGAAAAATCACAGTGGTAAGGTGTTTGCCTGTCAGGTCCAAGGGCCTGGGTTCAAGGCCCCAGCACTGAGAAAAAAAGACAAAAATGAGAGACGAGACATACAATACACAATAACATGTAACAAATGGCTGGGCAGCACACGGGATGTGGGGAGGAGCAAGCACTGTTCAGTGGCTGGAGAACTAAGAGCTATGGCAATACAGAGCTGTGTTGGCTAGAAAGGTCATTGGCTGGTTATGGCTCATGTCTTCATTTCTGCTATTTGAGACATGGTTTTACAATGTAGCTCAGATTGGTCTTGAATCTATGATCCTCCTGCCTCAGCCTTCTCACTATTGTGATTATAGATGTGCATGCACCTCCACACCTGATGGTAAGGACCTGTTGAAGAGACAAGACCTATGATGGGTTGGATTGTGTCTCAAGAGACATGTTGGAGACCTATTCCCTGTCTACCAGTTCCTCAGGCTGTGACCTTTTGGGGCACAAGATCCTTGCACATGTAATTAGGTAAGATAATACTACACCTGAACAGGGTAGGTGGCTAATTCAATATAATTGGTGTCCTTTTAAGGAAGATTTGGGAAAGCCATGGTGAGATAATGCCACACGAAGACAGATCCACCCAGAGGAAAGGACATACAGATGCCATGGGATAACGTGGGCAGATTTCAAGATGGCCAAGCACCCCTAGCAAGCAGGAGAAGCTAGCAAGAAGCCAGGGAAGTTCTGGATGGGGACTTGGCAGTAAACACATGCTAATCTCAGGCTGCTGGCCTCCAGAGAGGGGGAGCGGAGAGGGAGTGGGAGAATGTGCCCCTGGGTTTTAAGTTATGCTGTGTGCGGTTCTTCGTGGTAACAACCACGGGAGCTACGTGTGCTACAGCGGGCTTTCTTGGCACAGTGTCGCATATCCATAAGACATTTCGAAAAGAGGTGACTCTTTGTAAAACATTACAGCACAACCCAAGGTGAGCCGCTCTGGGTCAGTTCATCCTCTCTTAGGATGCTCATACTTTTAATGAGGCTTGGCTCTACACGTGATCAGACACTCATGCTATACCTGATTGTCATCAGTGTCGCCATGACTCTGCCACCTTGTCCATTTGGTTTGACTGTACAAATTCTTTTAAACTGACTTTTTCTTACCCATTATCTATTTACTGTCCATGAAGAATCATGGTGATCCTGTTCTCATTTGTTTTAGGGGACGCTCAGCTTTCATGTTTGTGGATATTCAGATCTGAGCAGTACCTAGATTTCCTGGCTGGGAGCTCTGACGAAAGCCGTTTGAATCAGCTTTGTGAGCAGCTCCCGAAGCACTGTGTGCCCTGCTTGTTGCTCAGCAGGCTTTGCTTCAAGGAAATCCTGTTCTTTGAAGCAGTGGTTATGGTCCACTGGGCCAGAAACCCATCCTGAGAAAGCTTGAAGGGCAGGGTTTACATGTCCTACTGTCTGAGGTCCAAGAGAGAGCGTTAGAGAGAGTTAAGTAAACAAAGCCACCGCAGAAGTCCTGAATACATATTTGCAGGATCACAGGCAGGAATGTTTCCCCTTTCCAATAGGGCTGGGTGTGTGTGTGTGTGTGTGTGTGTGTGTGTGTGTATGTGTGTGTGCAAGCACATATGTATGTACTAGTGCATGTGAAGGCCAGAAGGCAATCTCAGTGTTACTTCTCAGATACGGTCCACCCTGGTTAGCCTGGAACTCACGGAGTAGGATAGGACTGGCCAGCAAGTTCCAGGGGTCTGCCTGTCTCTGCCTCCCCAGAACTTAGGTTACAAGCAAATGCCGCCATGCCCAGAATTTTTTATCTATAGGTACAGGAGATTGAGCTCGGGACCTCAAGCTTGCAAGGCAAGCTCTTTAAGAGATGGAGCTGTCACTACAGACCCAGATACAGCCTGTCGATGAAGTTTGGTTGGTTGCAAGCACAGCAAGGAGCACTAGTCCATTTCTATGTGTTAGTCATGAATGTATCATGATTATATCTGATCATGTCCCAGCATCCTTTGGGATTCTTCACCGGGTGGGATACAGGACCTGGCATATAGTCAGTTCTAATACATGCTAGCTAAGACTGTTTTCTTTTAGCTAAATTGGGTGAATTCCAATCAGGTATTTCATGAAATTCTGCTTGGCAATGGCATGTCCAAAATTAATTTTTGCTAATTATTTAAAGTTACTTAAGGTATCTGTTGGGCTGTAGGCTGGGGCTATAACTCAATTTATAGGGTGCTTGTGTGGCAAGCATAAAGCCTGGAGTTTGCTCTGCAGCACACACCATACCAGCGGGCCTGGTGACACACATTCAGAATTTCATCATCACCTAGGAGGTAGAAGCAGCAGGGTGAGAAGTTCAAGGTCATCTGCAGCTCGGTAGTAAGTTTGAGGCCAGCCTTTAATACATGAGACAATTTGATGTCTTAACATCCAGTTTGTGCAAGGGAGGAAGAAACAGAACGAGTCACTGGTAGCGAAACTGTTGGCACACTCGGCTTGCTTTCTTCTTTTAAGACTATCTGGTTTACCCTGGGCTGGCACAGTTTGAAACCATGAAGGGAACATTTAGAGGGTCTGAGATGCCTAGGATAGCAATCTAATGGCAATAACCAAGTGACAGTTGGATACCATTCCTAGTTCTGGCTCCTTCAACTTCCCATTATGACATCCAATGGGATGCCGGAAAATATGGAAGCAAACTGAATAACAATTACAAATCACAGCCCAGAATTACTTGGAGATGTGGATGGAGTTGAAATGAGGGGGAAAAAACCTACCCTGGATAAAAAGGAACTTAAAATGCAAGTGCCAAAGTTCAAGTCACAATGTGGGGAGTCCAACAGAACAAGTGATGTTACGGTCAATGTTGTTACTGTTCAAGCTTGAGTTTGGAGGTCACAGCCTCTGGAGAGCTTCCCAAAGTTCTTTCCATTTGCTGAGTCCCTAACACACAGCTGCCCTGTCACATTCTCTCACTGGCCATGTGTCGATGTGAGCTGTCCATAGATCTAAATGTAATCTGCAGGAGCCAAAGAACATCTTTGTACCTCCATAGCACCGCCATCGGTCCTAAGAAGTCCTCTGATAAACACTACGGAATGGCTATGAGAAGATTCCATCTGGGATTTTCCTGAAGGCCAGCAACACTCTTTGCCACACTTCCCTCATTATGTAGTTAGTAGCTTGCCAAAAGAAAGGGATTTTAAAACTCATTTAGTCTGTTTCCTGTTGCTGTAACTAAATACCATCATCTGTGTCATTTTCAAAGAACTGAGGCTTACTTAACTCATTTATGGAGTTTGGGAAGTCAAGAAAATGGTGAGAGCTTTATGCTGCAGAGGGCATTACAGACAGCTCGGCTTCTCCTCTTCTTATAAAGCCACCAGTGCCACCATGAAATCCTGATCCTAATGTCCCAAAAGTGTAACCCTGATAACTCCCTAAAGGCCCCACCTTTCAATACTTTCAATCTATAAGGTCTCCGGCACACTTGCCTGGACCTCACCAGGTAGGTGAGCTTGACTTGCCAATGAGCCCCAGAGATGCACCAGCCTCCGTCTCCCAACCCTGGGATTGCAAGAGCATGTTGCTATACCATGCTTTTCCTTTCTTGGGGTCTGAGGGAATAGATCTCATGTCCTCGTGCTTGTGAGGCAAGCGCTTTATTGAATGAGCCATGGCCCCAGCCACTTGACACCTGAATTCTCTGTAACAGAATCAAGGATCAGGAAATAAGTTGAGAATAAGGAGGGAGGGAGCTATGGACAGCTCGTTTGCCACTTTTGAACATTTTCCAGATGACAAAGCTCATAGACTTCCTCAGGGTTAACTTGTTGGACTGTTGACATGGTAGCCTCTTAAAAACGGTTTGTTTGTTCTCCAACCCATACTAGATAATTATCAGCAAATTAAAAGGTACAGTGATAAACCAATTACAAAGAAAGAGGTAGAAGAGCCATAAAATACAGGCACAATAAAGCAAATATGGCTCTGATGCCAGAAATAAATTGTCCTCTGCACAAATTTCGCTAGGTCCTTAGGGAGCTACCGTGTTGGAGCTAACTACCATCACAAGTCTTCACAAAAGTTGCCATTGTTTGAAGAAACAACCTCTCATACACCCAGGAAACACAACTCTAGATCATCAGGTCTTTGACAACTCCAGAAAGCTGGTTTTACTTTTTTATTTTGTTTTGTTTTAAGTACATTGTATTTAGCTCTGTTTCTTTAGTGTAAATGCTGTGTTCTTGATTGTACTGAAGTTCCTGGAGCAGAACGCCAGGTCAGGTACTTCTCCATAAACCCCATACAATGATCTTCAGCCATATGATGAAACCAGAACACATGTGAGCAGTTCACAGGCAAAGGAAACAGGCTTGGACACACACACACCATAGAGTATGATGCAGTTCAAGACACAATTGAGAAACTGCTGAAGTTGGGGCCCACACCCTCTTCTAAGCTGCAGTAGATGTTGGGGTGCCATCATTTCTTATGACCATTTAGGGGTCCTTTCTAGTTTGGTTCTCTTGTTCTGATAGAACACTCTGACCCGATTAAGGGAGGAGGGATTTATTTAGCTTACACTTTTGGGTCTCAGTCCATCATACAAGGAAGTCAGGGCAGGAACTCAAACAAGATCTTAAAGCAAAAACCATGGATGAGCCAGGCAATGGTGGTGCATGCCTCTAATCCCAGCCCTCTGGCGACAGAGACAGGTGGATCTCTATGAGTTTGAGGCCAGCTTGGTCTACAGAGTGAGTTCCAGGACAACCAAAGCTACACAGAGAAACTTTGTCTCAAACAGAACAAAATGAAATAAAATTAGGAAACTTCGGAGAAATTCTGGCTTGCTTCCTTATATAGCCTTGGGCCATCTCCCACCATGGACTGAACCCTCAAATATCAGTTAATAGTCATGATATTCCCCACAGACATGCCCAGAAGCCAATTTCATCAGGCAATTCTTCAGTGCAGACTCTCAGGTGACTCTTAGACTGTATCAAGTCAAACTAGGACAGAATCTTTCTCTGTATATAATTAATCATCAGAGCCCCACAAACCCCCAAAGATTTCTGTGATTATCCTGAAAAGCTCTGATGGTTTCTCACAAGTTCTGTGAAAGGCAGATGCCAAACTCCCAAATCTCCATCCTATCGCGGTCTCCTGATGTTCTTGCTGTCTGCACAAGCTTGCTCTTCTCTCTGGCCTGCCTTAATGCGAATCTTTTACTGGGCGGGTTTGGCATCAGCATCTCGCTGCCTCTGCTCTTCTATGCGCACAGCCCCAGGACTCAGTCAGATGAGATAGTTTCAGTGTGCTGGTAGGACATTCTTTGTAATTACTGCTAATTTTTTTTACAATTTCCTATGAACAATTATGGATTTAAAGAATCAAACTCTTCCAACAGAATGTTTCATTGGATGCTTTCCAACAAAAAAAGCAACATTTTAAAGTGCAAAACTGACCTACCATTTAATTTAATCACATCCATGAAGCCTCCCTTCCACTCTGGGCCTTCACCTCCCAGTTGCCACCCACTTAGAACCCTCCTCTCAGTTCTTCCCAGTACTCAGTGTGTCCTTCTAGCGTCTCTCTTCCATATGCGTTAGCAGTGTAAAGATAGACTCTCACTCCCCTCCTCTTAATCAAAGGTGACAATGTAATAGATAGGCTCAAAAAGTCCGAGAGCTGGTTCTTTGAAAGGATAAACAAGATAGACAGACTTTTAGTATAGCTAAAAAAAAGAGGGGGAGAGGAGGAAGGAGGAGACCCTAGCTAACAGAATCAGAGATGACCAGGGAAACATCACAACAAACACCGCAGACATTCAGAACATTGTAAGGGAATAATTTAGGAAAAAAACACCCTATGTGTCATTAAGTTAGAAAACCTCAAAGAAATGAATGAATTTCTAGATTTATCTGACAAACCAAGGTTAAACCAAGAGGAGATCAATGACTCAAACAAGGAGACTGAAACAGTAGTAAAGAACCTTCCAACTGCAAACCCCTCAGGCCAAGTTGGATTTACAGCAGAGTCTACACAACCGTCAGAGAGGAACTGCAACTAAACACATGAAATTATTTCTCAAAGTTTTGTTTTTCATGTTTGTTTGTATTTGATTTTCATATGTTAAAAAAGGCATCTGATGCCCTTTAGCAAGAGAAGGTTTCTTACTATTTAACAATCTGAAAATTAAGTTAAAACACCTCAAAATGTGTGCATTGGAACAGACTTTCTAAAAAGGACTCCGATAGCATAGTAATGAATCAATAAATGCCATTTCACAAAGTTAAAAACCTTCTGCACAGGAAGAGAGTTAATCACCAAAATTATGTGACAGCCTACAGATTCCGAAACCAATCTTTGCCAGTTATAGATGGAATGAGAGAATTGTTCCCAGAATGTATAAAGAACTGCAAAAATAAAACAAAAAAGTCACACCATTGAATCAACAAATGGGCCAACAAACTGAATAGAGAGTTCTCAAAAGAAGAAAAACAAACTACAAATAAATATTTGAAAACATGTTCAACATCCTTAAACATCAGGGAAACATGAACAAAAACAGTTTTCCATTAGACCGTGTTAATTATACACAATCAATGGTTTCATTATGGCACTGTCATACATGTATAACCGCTTTGGAATTCCTCTGAGTCTGAATGGCTATCATCAAGAAAAAAATACATATACTGATAAAGATGTGTGCAAAGAATAATCACTGCTGGTGGGAATGTAAGCTTCCACTGGGGAAGTCTGTGTGAGGCTTCTTCACAGCACTGGAAATTGAATTGCCATAGACTCCGCTCCAAGACTTCTGGGTGTATAACTCGAAGACTCTAAGTTACCAACACCACATATCCAACCTACTGTCACGCTATTTGTCACAGCTAGGAGCTGGAACCAACTATGCCCCTTAACAGATGAGTGGAAAAAGAAAATGTAGCATGTGCACACGATTGTTTTTCCAGCTGTAATCAAAAAAACCAGCTGTATGAAAATGGATAGAGGTAGTGATTATTATGTTAAGCAAGATAAGTCAAAGTCAGAAAGAAAATATCACATTTTTATATGAAAGAAATCTAAATTAGTTTTAAGTCATGAAAGTAGACCGTTAGATGAGAGGGAAAAAAAACCTTAAAGGAGAAGGGTGAAGAGAGGGTGGTGGAACTCATGCCACATGAAGACGGGAGGGGACCATCTGAGGAAAAGAAGGGACCAAAAGAGGAGTATGTGTGTGTAGACATGGCAGCCGGGGACAGGGATGAGGAAGAAAAAGGGCTGGCTGTATGCGCCATAATGAAGCTCAGCACTTTTCATGCCAACTTGAAAAAATTAATAGAAAGAAAAGAAACCATTCACGCCTTCCCTTCTGGTGGTTTGCGCCTCTCTGGAAGAGTGTAAATAGTGATGTGTGGAGAAGCCATAGAGAAATAGCTGTCAGAGGCCCTGCTGGTCAGAGGTTGCCGTCTACCATGGCCTGGCAGCTCTCAGAGCTTGGCAGCATGGAGGACCCCCCTCCCCAGCGAGACGTCCTGCTCTCCACCTGCCCTTATTCAGAGAATGTCTCTGGGCCTGGATGCCTGGGGACCCTCGGTATAGTTTCCTGTTGGAGCTCTCCCCCCTGCTGCCCATATGGTAATTAGACATTCTACTAGGAGCTTTCAATAGGGCCATGCTTCTACAGATGATAACTAATACTTGTACTGGGAGCTTTATGATAGGAGAATGCTGTTCAGTGTAAATTAGGTGATTCCCCAGCTACAGTCCCCAGTCCTATATATTCCCTATACTCTGGAATAAAGCTGAGCTGACTCATTGAAGCTGTCTCCCGGAGAGCTATCTCAGTCGACCCACAAGCCGTCTGACACCCTGTTCACTCGCTTCTGCTCCCATCCTCCTTGAGGACTAGTGGCCACGATCCCGAGGAAGATGGAAAACCACAAATACCAACCTCTTCTGGGGACGACTTAAGTGAAATAAGTGCCCCTGCATTAAGAACTAGGCTTTAGTGGAGAAGGTAAATGAGATATTGTGGGAAGCAACTAAGGTGTTACTATGTTTAGAGGGTGTGATGGAACTTAAAGGAAGTAGAGGTTGAGATGACGGAGAGATGGAGCCAAACACATAAACATGAGAGCACTGGAGAGCACAGAAATCAGAGACACTTCCTCCTGGGACCTGGCCAAGGCAGACAGAGCTGGAAGGCATGGGCACATTGGTTGATGCAACGTTTCTAGAAAAAGCAGTGTCTGCGTTTACCGGTGCTCAGGTAAGTGTGGAGCTGGAAAGAATCAGCCACAGTGGGAGTTTCATACCTTGCTAAAGAAGCCCTAATCCTGGGGCACAGACAGACGATGCGCCATGCATCAAACATCAGCAGCCTAAGGATTCTAGTGCTGGGTAAATTGGGGTAGACTCACTACATCCTATTTCTTCCGCTGAGCACAATTCTACAAGATACAAAACACAGCTACCTGTGGGCTCAGGAAAGCCCACAATAGCAGGTAGATAAGAAAGACAACTTTAAAGATGGATCAGTGCAGGTTGGGGATTTAGTTCAGTGATAGAGCACTTGCTCAGCAAGCAATAAGACCCTGGGTTCAATTCTCAGCTCCTGGAGAGGAGACGAGACTGACCAAGGCAAAGATAGCTTTGTAGTTTTTTTGTTTTTGTGTGTTTTGTTTTGTTTTGTTTTTTGGTTCTGTCACTTTAATCTGGCTTTTACCTGAGGGTGGGCCAAGCACATTGACTGCAGTTAGCACAAATAACAAGAAACCTCTCAGAGTAGATTAGGAAACAAAAGAGCAAAAGGGCTACCAGAAAAATAGGAAAGAAATCGTCATATCTTTCTTTTGGGGGGGGACTTTTATTTCTCTCTAGACTTTGACCTGGCCTCGGCCTCAGCCACAAAGCTCGACAGCCACTATAGTGACAACCTGTGACATGGACTCACAAACCATGGAGAGAAGTTCCTGACTTACTGAGGATGGGGGCAACTCCCAACCTTGTTTCTTTCAATTGCTCTGTATCCATGGTAGCTTATTTGCATACAACTGTGTGACATCATAGCAGGGGATAGAGGCTAAGATTCTTAGAGAACTCATACTTCTGGTCAGAAGAACCAGGTAAAGAAATTCATAGCATCAGAGGATGGGAAAAATTTGTAGAAAAGAGAAGTGCAGAATTATATATTGTAATTCTGTATGAACCACTAATAATGCCAACGTTATTGTTGAATTCCATAGGTGTGTAACAGAGCTGAGAATCTCACAGGTGTGTAAGAGAGCTCAGAACCACTCCCAACCCCAAGATCATCGTTGAATCTCACAAGTGTGAGAGCTCAGAATGAAGTACAGGGAAGACTTTGAAGACAGAACTGTGGTTAAAACCTCCACCGCCAAGACTGAACAGTCAGGGTACATGCACATGAGCAAAGGTTAAGGGTGAATAAAACAAAGGCTTTGAAATCTCAGTGAACATCCCCTTCCTCCACAGGAGTAAAACAAAACTTGGACTATTGGACTAGGATTATGATGAGGTTGGTTATCTGCTAAAACAAACAAAACCACCAGAGGATTTTAATTTCACTCAGACTCTCACAAAATAGCATTCCAAGAACTCAAGATGCTACCTAGTATTACCCAAATGTCAACGGTGAACTTATCAATTTTTAAGAAACAACTAAAAGATGCCAACTCTTAGCTGCTTATGCCTTCGCTGCTGGAATTATATAAACACCTTTGACAAGAATGCAAAATTAGTTCTCTCCTCCAGTTTTCCCTTTCTCCTCCCTGTCTGGACTATGTAGGGCCGGGTGACCTGGGCTTGCAGCATCCCCAGCTACCACTTCTCAAGGGCTAGGATTATAGTGGTGTGCCACCATGCCCGATATCAGAATCCAAAAGCCAAAATAAAAGAAAATAAAAAATAAGCCTATACATAGATTAATAGTAATTTCCCATTCTGAGAAAAAAAAGATATGAAAGAAAGAAATCACATCTTAAAAAGTTGTGAGATGACATCAAAAGTGCTAACATTAAGAAGAGGATGGTCAGCCATCGAAGACCCATGTTTGAGGCTCAGCACCCACACAAAGATGATGAGCTTGGCAGCATGCATTTGTAGGTCCAGCACAGGGTGGCCGAGACAAGATGATCGCTGAGACTTACGGGCCAAGCTAGTCCAGCATAGTTGGTAAACTCTAGGCCAAGGAGAGACCCTGTCTCAAAGGAGGCGGGCAGTGCTCCTGAGAATGACATCTGAGGTTCTCTCTGCCCACCCACCCACACCTCAAAACAATTCTAATATTCAAGCCTTTACTGTAACAGAATAAAAGATGAGGGACATGGCCACAACTAAAATTTCAAGAAATAAGGGTAAAAACTCCCCAAATGTTGTGAAAGATAGCATTTTATAAACGTCAAAGTCTCATCGAAGCCTGATAACACAAACTCAATGAAGACCAGCAAACTGTAATCAAATGGATGAAAACCATATATGAAGAAACAGTCACGCACACAGCAAATGATAGATGGGAGACATCAATTCAAATGACTGTCAGTTTCTCAGGAGTTACCCTGGAGGCCCGAGGACAATGGGAAACATTTCTCTAGTGCTGAAAGAGAGGATGTTTGCGAGAATGAGAAGATAGATAGGAAGAATTAACTTTATGAAAATGACTATACTTCCAAAATCAGATCCAATCCAATTCTTATCAAAATTCCAGCTTCATTCTTTAAAGAAACAGCAAGACTATCAAAATTCAAATGGAAGTACAAAAGATCCCTGGTTGCCAAAGCAATTCTAAGCAAGAAAAACAACACAGGAAGTATCACTATAACTGGATTTTTTTAATTAGACTAACAGCATGGTTCTGGTGCAAAGACCGACATGGAGATCAATGGATCAACGGGATTTTTTCAGCCATAAAGCAGAATAAAGTATTTTGTTTACAAGAAAATGGATGCAACCGATATAATCATATCAAAGGAATTAAGAGAGTCTCAGAAAGACAAATATGTTTTCTCCCAGATGTGGTTCTTTGTTTATAAAAATATGTAAAATCATATGAGTCTGCATGACATGGAAGTAGAAGCTAAACTGCCAGGGGGAGGATTGGGCAGTGGGACCCAGTGGGAATGGGGAGAGGGGAGGGAACATGGTCATTGTACAACGTGTACATGTATGAAAATGTTCTTATGCAACACAGCCATGTACAGTGGATACATATAAAATAAAGGAAAGAAGAAAATGTGGATGCTGGAGAGGCTACACAGCAGTTAAGAGCACTTGCTGCTCTTGCAGAGGAACCCACTAGAACCCATGTGGCGGTGGCTCACAACCTCCTGCAGCTTCTGTTCCAGGGAATCCAACGCCCTCTTCTGGCCGACACAGGCACTACATACACATAGACAAGCAGGAACACAGAAATACACATTAAAAATAAATAAAAAGGAAACCTTACATTAACACAAAATTTTACTTAAATATTATTAGATCAGCTTTACTCAACATCATTTCAAAGCATTGGCAATACAAATAAGATGTTATTAGAGAATGGATTAATAAACTGGCATATCTTATAAACCCATAATAACCTTTATAGCATTCTGAAAAAGACAAGTCTGTATAGAATGAAGACAGTTTTGCTAAGAGTTAAGGTAAGAAAAAGTAATTGGTATCACCGAGGCAGCATAAGAGAAATTTGAGAGGTAGCAGCAATTTTGTGCCTTGGGATAGTGTGGTAATTAGACAACTCTTAATCTATTCTCTCTCCCTCACCCCTTTTGTTGTTGTTGTTTTGTTTTGTTTTTGTTTGTTGAGACAGGTTTTCTCCATGTAACAGTCCTGGCTGTCCTGGAACTTGCTTTGTAGACCATGCTTGCCTTGAACTCACTGAGATTCACCTGCCTCTGCCTCCCAAGTGCTGGGATTAAAGGCGTGTGCCACCAATACCTGGTCTAATTCTCAAAACTCAGAGTCAATGCCAAAACATTTATTTTATATATTTTGTATTATTTTATTTATACTTATTTTATATATTTATATTGTTTATAATATTTTATATTATTTATTATATAGTTTATTTATAATTTATTATTAAGCAAATATAAATTTTTAAAAGTATGTTAAACTTTCTACTCCATGTGTTCATCTCTTAAAACAATAGATACAATATCTAGAAGCCAAATGTTCACTGAATTCTCCTAAATTTAACAATATAAAAAGTCATTGATAGAGACTTCCAGTGTGGGCTTGGTGGAAACTCTTGCAAAGTAAACCTGGTCAGCACATTCAATTCTTCTGTTATCTACATAAACAGAGATTTGAGATTTCCTTGTCTGTTCTATGTGAGATCTGTGCCAGGAAGGAACTGGAGCCCCTCTTCAACAGTTCTACTACCCAGTATCTCTCACTGGAGAAACCCATCATGACTGGAGTCGGCAGCAAGGCTATTGGGAGGTGGACCATGAGAGCACAAGGGCTTCATCGTTTTTTTCAAACTCTATTCACAGTTTAAGATCACTGGGCCTGAGCCCCAGTGAGCCAGACCACGGCCACATCCTTCCTATTAGCCTGCCAGTGTTAGAACTGCCCAGATGTCAAATGCAAACATGAGGTTGACCAGAAGGAGGAAGTCACCTTTGTCTCAGGGCTGTGCTTAGCTATGTTTGCTAGAGATGACACCTGTTCAATACAGCAGGTAAACTCTCCACTCCTGTTCTTGGCTTCTTTCAGGCCCCGCAGTTAGCTCAGGTGCTCCATCTGGCCAGTCCGTACATCCTGGACACATTTCCTCAGGCCCTGCTTCCCCAAGCTCTGTTTCAGGTTCAGTGGTTCTTCAAACACTGCAAGACACCTGTGCCTTGGCCCCTCCAAGGAAGGTGTTCCTCGCCTTTCTCAGTAACTTCCTGAAAAAACAATGGATGCAAATCTCATTGTTACCAATCACACAGCTTAACAAATGTGCAGCGAGCGTCTTAGAAAGCAAGCCTGGATGGGTCCTTCCATGATCTGAAGTCTCTTTTTGTAGAGGAACAACCCAGACCTCTCCCAACCACAAACAAGCATGCACACACAGGTTTGCCAATCTCTCTAGCTACTAAGTCCATATTAGCACCAAGTATCTTTGGAGGAGGGACATTCAAGTTATTGCTGGATGTCAGAACCACTTCTAGGAGACTTAGTCTGAAAGACATGTCTCTCATTTCTATTCCTCTTGTTGCCTCTCCCACCCAGCAGCCCCCACAGCTCCACCAGGATCCCACCTACCGAACACACCTTCCTGAAAATGGAAAATGGTTCCCTAACTCCAGTGGGAATAATACCCTTGAAGATTATATGTAGTAAGTAAAAAGGAATTGCTAGATTGTTAGGATATAAAACAACAGACACTATTAAGGGTTATTTTTCTCTTCCTTTTTCTCTTTTGGGTGGGATCAGTGACAACTGAACTTTTAATTAAAATTTTAGAAGATGTCTTTGTTTTTATTCTATGTGTTGGAGTGGTTCGCCTGTGTGGATGTATGTGCACCATGGGTGTGCAGTACACAAGGAGATCAGAGGAGGGCATTTGATCCCATGGAGCTGATGTCACCATGTGCATGCTGGGAACTGAACTTTGGTCCTCCATAGGAGCTGCAAGTGTTCTGGTTAATGGAGCCATCTCTCCAGCCTCTTAGCTGGGCCAACTGACTCACTCAGGAGGAATACAGTACACACATGTACTGGAATTCTTTTTCTGGACTCGTGTAGGACAGAACTTCCTAGCCTCCGAATGATGGAAAGTTAGTTTCTTTTGCTTATAAATAAATTTGTGATGGCAGTATGAATAGCTCAGGGCTCACCCTAAACTATCTAATTTTCCATGGGTCCAAGGAAAAGGCTAGGTCAGGGGGGGCAAAATAATCTACTGACCTTAACCAGCCATAGGATCTGTTTTACAAATTTCTTAGGCCTATGGGTCTCCTACTTTGGAGTCCTCATCTCACGGCAAACCAGTTTTTTAAAATTTATCTATGTCTCACATGAAATACAATTTCTACGTGGCTATGTAATAACTAGAAGCAGTTACCAAACTGATAAAATGTTTCAGATACATTAAAATAAAATATTCATGGATTTTGGAGTTTTTATTTCCACAGCATGAAACCAAGCTATTTATTCTTTGTTTTCAGATATTCCTATTTTCCTCTCTAAAGCTGCTCTTCCTAAGTGCTAGATCTCTAGTGCACAATGCACACAACAACCTTGCACACAGGAACCCAGAAATGGGCCCTTTCCAAGGCCCAGGCAGCTCATTGTGCTTCAACTAACTGTGGCCGTACACCTTTGAATCAAAAGGCGGAGTTCTAATGCCTGTAATCAACCTGTTGCCCTTGTATTGCTCATAGTATCTTTGTTATAGCCTTCTGAGCTGGGAATTATTATCCTGGGGTGCACAGAGGGAAAATGAAGCACAGAAATTCATGATGACTTGCCCAGTGCCTCTTCTACCTGAAAGTGACCATTCGGACCCATCTCATGGCTAAAAAGCCCATAAAGTTAACTAAGTCTCAACTCTTACAGTTATAGCAGAAGGTCACAGCTTTGTCTCCTTACATTTAGTTAGAAACGGATTGGCTGATTTGGGGGGATGAGGAGATGGTTTACCCACATGAGCAGAAGTTCAAGCCCCAGAACCGTATAAAAAAGCCAGGCAAGGTGTGACACTTTTACACCCCAAACCACTGGATCCCAGGGCCTCAGTGCCCAGTTTGCTTACTTGGTGACTTTGAGGCCATTGAAAGATTTTGTCTCAAAAAAAAGATGGACACCAACTGTTCTAGTTTGCTTTCTGTTGCTCTGGTAAATACTATGGCCAAAAGTAACTTGAAGAGGAAAGGGTTTATTGTAACAGTTTACAGTCCTTCATCAAGGGAAGCCAAAACAGGAACTCAAGGCAAGAAGTTAAAGAGCAAAGCCAGGGAGGAAGGCTGCTTACTGGCTTGCTTCCTGCTTCAGCTCACCTGCTTCCTACATAACCCAGGACCATCTTCCCAGGGTGGCACTACCCACAGTGAGCTAGGTTCTCCTCCATCAATTAGCAGTTAAGAAACTGTCCCACAGAAAAGCCTATAAGCCAGTCTGATAGGGGCAATTTTTCAGTCGAGAGTCCCTCGTCCCAGGTATATCAAGTTGGCAACTAAGAATAATCACAGCAAAATCTGAAAAACACCAGCAGAGACAGCCCCCTGGCTTACATATGTGTGCATGCACACACACACATACCTGTGAAAATATACACACAGGTGTACACGCCAAAAAGATGCACCTATCTTAATGATGACATAGTGCTCTGTCATTCAGAGATCTGCTTATAATATTCATACTCCCTGGTCTACACTTTCTTGTCCAAAATTTCCTTTTCCAAGAACATACAGGTCACAGCTGGACATGGTGACACTTGCCTGTCACCCCAGCACTAGGGAGACTGAGGCACATCCACTATTTTAAACCGTTGTCACCTGTGAAATTTTCCTCAGTGAAGCAGTTCATTTATTGTTGGTTTTAGTTCCATGTGGTAACATCACCATGTAAAGCATCAGGGAGCCCCTATCCATCTTAAACCTTCATAGTGCATGTAGGGAGAGAGGATGAGGCGTGCTGGTGTGTCGCTCTCGCAGAAGACCTGGGTTTGGTTCCCAGTACCCACATGATGGCTCACGGTCATCTGCAACTCTAGTCCAGAGGATCTGATGCCCTTTCCTGGCCTCTGCCAGGATGTACAAGGCATTCATACATACATGCAGGCAAAATACTCATACACACAAAATATGTAGATCTAAAATAATTAATCCCCCATGGGTCTAGAGACCTTACACTGAACACAAGTCTAGAATTTAGACACCTGGATTTGTGTGCTTCCTTCTATGGCCATCTGGTGTATGCACCTTGGGTAGACCTTGTTGTAAAGTCACCTGAGCAGGCTCCTCTGGGACATCATACTCGCAAGCTAACCAGTGTGCAGCCTAAGACAGGCACTTGTGAATGAATATATGCTTCTGTTCTAGGCTGTATGAAACAGACCGTGATACATGATCAAGGATGAACTAAAAACATCGAAAGTACATATGTGTATCTCACCACAGATACAATTGACCAAAATCAAGTCTCCGCGACAAAAAACATGGTCACCAAACATTTTTTTTAGAAATGCTGCCACTTGAGAAGAAAAAAAAAATCTGATGCAACAAGGTATAGGAAGGGCAAAGAGGTGGGTTTGGGTGGGTCTCCTGGTTGAGCCGACAACAAATGAGGTGCCCGACTCCAGTATTAATGAATACTAGACACCACCTTGTGGCCAGACGTAGAAATTCAGGATTGAGCTGGGAATCAAATATTAAATTGCATTCCATAAGCTACATGTACTAGTCCAGTGAGAACAGTGTGTTACCACATTAAAACCTCAACTATGACTCTGCTCTAATATGTTCCCCTTGCCTCCATGATTCCTAGTGCACGCACGTCTGAGGCTCCTAAACTCCCTGCTCATATCTGTGGAAGGATTACTCACTTACACCTGTGTGGATTTACTCAAGACAAACATGGGGGGACGTTCATCTGTGAAGACGACGACACTCCAGACATTGCCATGAAAACTAGGAGCAATGCAATTTAATTGTGTGACATCTCAGGGACAAAGGAATAGCTACCGTCCAGCAACTTGGCTATATGAAGTAATCCGAGATTGGGATAGTTCAGAACATTGTCATGAAAAAAAGAATTCAGTTTTAGAACACTATACAAATTCAGCAGAATATGGTGATGAATCCTTTGCATTTTATAAATTATTTTATTAGTAGATTTTATTTTCATGAGCACTTCTGGTCAAATGAGGACTTCTGGTCATTTTTTAAAATCAGAATATGGGACTAGAAAGATGACTCGTAAACATTCCTAACTCCATTTCTAGGGATACCAACTTTCTCTTCTAACCTCTTACGGTACAAGGTACACAAGTGATGTACATATATCCATGCTGGCAAAATATTTATATACATAAAATATATCTAAATTATATATCTTAGTCAATATACATTAGATACCATTATAATAGTTTTGAGAAAAATGTTTTGTCCCCCCCATTTCTCCATCCACCTCTATCCCTTCTATGTTCTTGTGACCTCCCTACCCTACTCAGGACACATGGGACATGAATATGGGGTAATTTTAAAATAATCATTCCTACAGCCACATGTATTTCTCTCAAATCAGAAACTTTTCAAAACAGGTGGTGGTGCATGTCTGTAATCCCAGCACTCAGAAAACAAAAGCAGGAGGATCATGAATTAGGGGTCAGCCTGGGCTACAGAAACAAAAAAAAGGAGTGTTTGGAACATGATTTCATTACAGACTACACCCTGGTTCAATCAAGTGGAGGGAAGTTTACTGCAGTATTTCCTCAACTGGCCGTGGGGCCATGGTCAAAACATGCATCTTGGGATATGTAACCATCAGCCCAGCATTCCTCTTGAGCAAGTTGGTGGGTATTCTCTTAAGAGGGAGGACAAGTTAAAATCACAGAGATCTCCAGCAGATCTGTGGCATTTTAATGTGGGGCTCAAGACAAGAGTGTGTGCACTATGCCCCATCTGAGGACACTGCCTCCAGGAAGAGCAGGCAGTTGGGAGAGAATGGCGATACCAGACCCTCTCCAAGTAGCTATGCCCCAGTGGTCACTGTACCTGAAGCCAGTGAAGAAAACAGAGAGGCTGGGAACTGTGAGTGACCTGGGAAGGACAGAGAGGAGCCAAGCTAAAGAGAGGACCAAGTGTTCCCTATGCACAGAGAGAACCACCAAGGAAAGGCCTTGGAGCTCAGCTCCTTGGCTGCCACCTGCTGATCCTGGCCACCACTTGATCATTTTGGTGAGGTCCTTCTTGCTCTCAGTGTTTCTCAGCCAGCACTACATTCCCATCCCCCAAATCTCCATCGAATCTCAGATCCTAGCATTTCGTTCCAATATTCTTGGCCCACCTCTTAGCCATCCTTCTGGGAAATTTCACTATGGCACCAAACTACCTAGGATGCTCACCAACCCCACTCACCCTGTGACTTCCAAAGACCTTCAACATCACCCCATAACCTGCTACCTAAGGGTCAAACTTCTTACAAGAGTAATACTATGGTTTGGGTGTGAAATGTCTCCAACAGGCCCAAGTGTTTAAACACTTGATCTTCAGCTAGTGGCTTTCTTTGGAGGTGGCAGAATCTTTGGGAGGTGGAGCCTACCTGGAAGGGGGTGGGGGGATTACACCAAAAGTTCCAGACGCACTCCTTTCTCATCTCTCTGCTCTGTCCCTCCCTCCCTCTTAGGAGTGAGCAAGCCCCTTCAATATTCCTCCTCTCCTCCCCTGCCGCCCCCAACACACACACAGCTGAGTCTTGTGTTCAGCATTAGGATGACATTCTCCCTGAGGCCCTGGCCCCTTAAGGTCTTCCCAGGAAAGTAGTTAACCCAAAAAAAAAAGTCACAACAGGAGAGCTGAGCTGAGGAAAAAACCTTCCTTTTAGAACTCTTTAAGGCAGGAATTGTGGGTGTTCTAGAGAGGACCCCAAACTTAATCTCTCTTCACAAAATGTTACTACACACCGAACATGTGCTATATTGGCCAAACTAGTATACTGCCAGCTCTCAGAAAAGCAGAAACCGGGATCTGCAGAAACTACTAGTTTCTGTGGTGAACACAGTCCCACTGGAGCAGATTGCAGAGGTCCAGCCGAACGTCCCTGCATAGGAAGAAATGCAGTATGAGCACTGGGGAGCCAGGCCCAAGCACTGTAGTCACCTCAGGCTGGGATGGCCGTCCAGCAGATAAAGAGGTTCTGCACTGCATGTAACTTCCATAGCAACCTCCTCCACTGCCATCTTGGGGAAAGGGGACTAAAGTGTGTCAATAAGAAAGTCCCTTATCTTGCCTTTCGGTGGTAGGGACCGAAGCCAGAATCTCCCGTTCATGTTAGGCAAGCACTCTGCCACTCTGCCTAACTTAGGCCCCTTTAAACATTAAAAATTATTTTACAATTATTTCCCATTATGTGAAATGTACATGTAAGTGCCGAAATCAAGGGAGGTCAGAGGCATTAGACTCCCTGAAGCTAGAGTTGTCGGTCACCCATAGTGTTGGAAACTGAACCCAGGTCCTCAACAATAGGCGCTCTAGCTGTCCTTGAGTTTGTCACCTCCTGGCTCCCAGGTAGCTGGGACTCAACACCCTCAAACAGATGTACAGGCAAAACACCAATGCACATAAATAAAAAAAAACACGGCAGACCTCCAGCTAATGTATGTACAGAACCCTCTGCTACGGTGATGTACAGGGGCGCCCTCTGCTGGCAAAGTGGTGATCTGCAGTCAATTGGGCTAGTTCCCAGTCTACCAGTCTCCTCTATGACCACTCTCCCGCCCCTGTGTTCACAAAGAGTCCACAACGCTTTCCAGAACAATGCTTTATTTTCTCCAGCTCCAGTGTTACAACTGTAGCAGCACAGCAGACACCCCCACATGGGAACACACTGCAGCTCCCCGTGCTCAGAAGTCACAAGGCAAAAACAATGTTGACCACAGACATTTTAAGACATTCAGAGAATAACACTGGGCTACTCTTATCCCACAGTGTGTGACTGGCAGCGGCACATCTGTTGTTTACAGACACAATTACCCATAAATAAAGTTAAATAGAACCTTACTGGCATAGCAGTGTGTTGGAGATACAGCCTTGGGGTGACATTCGGAGGATGGCTGTAAGACATGGTGGGGGGGACACACACAAGCACACATAAAAGTAATTATAGTTATTCCAATTTTAAAAAAAGTCATGAATTAAGAACATTCCCATTTTTAAAGATCAATGTTTTATTCTATAATAAATTAACACTCATCTATTAAGTGGTTGACTGTCATGTGGCGTGATCATGAGAACACACACAGCTAAAGTGTTAACAGTGCACCCAGGTCACATGGTCCATCCTTGGGTGTCACTCCAAAAATGCCAATAACTCTATTAACCTGGTCACTGGACAGGGGAAGCGTTTTCCTATTTAGATCTTTGCGATGCCAAAAATCACAATACACAGGCCATTAATGCACCCAGCGTGAGGACAATACCAACCCTGGAGCAAAGGGTGAGAGGGGACAAAGTAACCCCTAGAGGAGTGAGAAACAAGTTTGTTTAGGGATTCACAACTTTTAACCACCTTTCACTTGCTCAACCTATGATGGCTGGGTGGGCCGGGCTGGTTAAAAAGCTACCTCCCTGTAGATCCGCCCATCACCACAGGGAGGCGACAGCAAGGACTGGACTCCTGGACCTTAAGCCCACAGAGTTGCGAAATCCGGGTCTTACTTCTCCATCTTACATGGCCCTGGCCACAGAGGCTATTCCAGAAGAAGGTAGCTGTAAAAAAAAAAATCCAACAGGGAATATTGTTTTTGTAGCAGGATTCATCACCAGATAGACCACAGGGTGTGGTAGGAATGCTTCAGACTTGACTTCAACTTTACTTTAGAGTCTATGATTTGAGTCCCCCTTCCATTTATATTTAACACTACTCAACACTAGCAGGGGGACGGTAGAAACACGATCAGTGATAAAAGGACACAAGTTAGCCTCAGACACAGCAAGCACAGAAACCTGTCACCCTATGGTATGACAGCTCAGCAGCCAGCCACCAAGCCTCATGGAGAACTTCTAAGTACTCGAGGGGGCTCTTTCCTCCTTCTGATCAGAAAAAAAGAAGACAGCTGACCATCATCTAACTTCTCACGGCTAGTGAACAAAATCAAAACCTGTGCCCAAGGGCACTGTGTGATGTGTGGCCCCAAGATGAAAAGTTCAAGCTGAATTGTTCCCAGGCAGTGGCACCTATCCACAGGAACTTAAGGTCTATGCTTCCCCAGTGAGAAGGAGCATGCTAGCCATGGCTTCCAAACGAGACCAGGGCCAAGGAAATGAAAACGCCAGTGTGTTTCCTGCTCGTTCAGAGACAAGCTGGAAGACGGACATTGAGACCATTCTGTCCTCTCCATGAGAGTTACAGACTAGAAGACACAGGCTTGTGTGTTCTCTCAGAGATGATTGACCAGAGCAGAGAGGACACAGGTTCTCAAGTGACACAGGAGGAGCCAAGGCTGGTGAGCGGCTCTGGAGAGGCAGAGAGAGAGGGTCCTAGCAGGCTCCAGCAGTGCAGTCCAGGCTGGAAGGCTGGCCTCAGTGTTGTGAGAGGCTGTGATGGACAAGACCCGGGACTCGAACAGGGCAGGGGACAGATGAATGCCAGAAATAGTCTATGATTTTCAAAAATC
>LOJH01012335.1:0-25681 GCA_001685095.1 Ellobius talpinus
TTATTATTATTATTATTATTATTATTATTATTATTATTATTATTATTATTTTCCTTAATATAATGTTGATGCAAGTAGGCACCTATTATGATTTAGATGTGAAATGTCCCCTACAGGTTTACATTTTGGAAGCTGGTTAACCATCTTTTGGGAGGCTGTGGAATCTGTAAGGGGTGGAGCTTACGTGACAGAAATAGATCATGGCCTTTGAGAGCTATGTCTACCCACTCCTGGTTCCCACCTTGTTCTCAGCATCCTGTAGACAAAACTCTCTGAAATTATAAGCTAAGATAAATCTCTCTTGCTTTGAGTTGTTTCTGTCAGGCACGCATGCTGATGGAGGAGTACCTCACAGAAAAGGGGCCTGATAATGTTTATTAAAGTGTTCATACAGCGAAATTAAAGACCAAATCTTCTAATCCAAAATACTTTCCCCCATAGATGGTAGAGAAAGAAAACATTAGTGAAGGCCTATAACTATCACGTGGGAGCTGGAAAGATAACTCAGTTCCAAAAGGTCTTACTGCGAATGTATGAGGGCCTGTGGTTGCCTGTGCCCTGAAGCCCGATGTCATGGTATATACTGTAATCACACTGCAGAGAAGGCAGACACAGGCAGATCCCTAGGACTCAGTAGACAGCCAGTCTCACCTATTTGGTCAGCGCTGGAGAAGTGAACGAATCTGTCTCTGAGTGGTGGCACCTGAGGTCGACCTCTGAGCACACGCACACACAAACACACACATACCTACATAGGTCTGTGCCCTGAACACCCACTAAACAATCTACAATGCAGTGCTTACAGTAGACAATATACTAAGAGTTCCACAGTCCACAGAGACAGAAAGAAATCAGATTGTTTTGTACAGTCAAGCAGATACAACCCTCACAGACATGTCTCTGAGAGAAACAGAAACTAGCCCTGAAACAGGAGGACATGGCTCTTCACACACGTTTCCAGGTAGGTGGAGTAATTATCCATGAGTGCCTACTGGCCTTATCTAGTGAGAAAAAAATATCTAATTTCTCATATCTTTATGATAGAGGATCATTTTGCAACTCAGAGCTAGGAGTTCACTGGAGTTATATCTTTACTGTAAGGAATCTAGGCGGTAGAGGTGCTAGCCCTAGCCTGCTTCAGATTCACACTTCTAGAAGGTAGCTCTGGTCTTTAGAAAGATATGTGTGTGCCACAAAACTGACAAATACTCTGTCTAGACTTTAAAAGAAGATGATAGACACACACAGAAACACAGACACACATACATATGTAAAAATAAGAATATATATGTATGTGTATATATATATATAAAATGTTCTTTTTTAATTAACTAATTTTACATCCTGGCAGCATCAGTTTCCTCTCCCTCCTCTCCTCCCAGTTCCCAGAACTTTTCCCCACCTACCCCACTCTGTTGCAACCCCAAACCCACTCCTCCTCTGTTTCTGTTGAGGAAAGGGCAAGTCTCCCATGGATATCAACAAAACATGTCATATCAAGTTGCATAAGACTAAGCACCTCCCCATGTTTAAGACTGGGCAAGACAACCCAGTATGAGGAGAAGGGTCCCAAAAGCCAGTAAAAGAGTTGGAGACAGCCCCTCTTCCCAGTGTTAGAGAAGTTCCGCAAGATGACCAACCTATACAACCTAAGATATATGCAGAGTGCCTAGGTCAGTTCCATGCAGGCTCCCTAGTTGTCAGTTCAGTCTCTGTGAGCCCTATCAGCCCAGGTTAGTTGATTCTGTGAGTTTTCTTTCGGTATCTTTGACCCCTCTGGCTCCTACAATCTTTTTTCCCTTTCTCTACAGGATTCCCAGAACTCTGCCCAGTTTTTGGCTCTAGGTCTGTATCTGTTTCCACCAGTTACTGGATGAAGTCTCTCTGATGACAGCTGGGCTGGGCACCAATGTACGAGTATAACAGAATATCATTAGAATATCCTCCAGTTGTGTTTGGTTCTATCCTAGGTCTCTGGGTCCAGTCTGTGGGCCCTGGTGCTCCAGGCAGTGTTAGGGATGGGCTCACTCTCCTGGCATGGGTGTAAGGCTAGACCAGTCATTAGTGGGCCACTCTCTCAATCTCTAGATTACCCTTAATCCAGAACATCCCATAGGCAGGGTAAACTGTAGGTCAATGGTTATGTGGTTGGGTTGTTTTGCCACTCCCTCCACTTGCCTAGTCATAGGACATGGTCATTTCAAGTCTGCTATTCCTAGAAGTCTTAGGTGAGGTCATCCTTGTAGATTGCTGGGAGATTCTCCTGAGTCAGGTTTCTACCTCACCCCAAAATGAGACCTCTTTCCAGTAGTCTCTTTCAGGGCTCTCCCCCTCCACCTCATAATCTGATCACTCATGTTCCCATCCCCACCTCCCCACAACCCAGTCTAAAAATCTCTTCTATTTTCCCTTCCCAGGGAGATCTAGGTGCCCCCGCTGAACCTCCTAGTCTCTCTGGGTCTGTGGATCATACTGTAGTTATCGTTTATTTTACAGTTAATATCCACTTATGAGTGAGTACATTCCAGGTTTGTTTTTCTGTGTCTCGGTTACCTCACTCAGGATGATTTTTTTTCTAGTTCAATCCATTTGCCTTCAAATTTCCTGATGTCCTTGTTTTTAACAATTGAATAATACTGATATATGTTTTCTAAAGTGAATGCCCTACAAAAGAGATGAGGGAAATCTTCTCCCTTAATTCCTAAAGGAAGAATTATCCTCTCACTTTTGATCTGTGTTTGTCCTTTAAAAAATGGGCAAAGAGGGCTGGTGAGGTGGCTTAGTAGGTAAGAGAGCTCATTCTATCATCGTGAAGACTGAGCACCTGCATAGTCACCGATGTGTGGGGTGGATATAGGCTGATGTAAGAGCTCACGTGCTAGCTAGTCTACCCCAAACAGTGCTCTTCTGGTTCCGTGAGAGTCCTGCCTTAAGATGATAAGTCAGAGAGCTGTAGGACAAGATGCTAGGTATCCTGCCTTGACTTCAATATGCGCACACATGAGTTCACACACATGCAAACACACACTTTCATGAATGGACCACATATGTTGCATAACACACACAGACTCGCACTCACATGTATGCACCACATATCACACATCTACACCCACCTATCATACATTTTATACACACTCTCACACTCACATTCATGCTCTGCACACACACACACACACACAGAGACAGAGAGACAGAGAGAGAATAAAGGCTTTTCTACTCTCAGTACTATATTCTATTTTACAAACCAGCATGCCTTGATTACAGGTATATTAGAAGAATTAATTAATACTGTGTTTTCACACTAAATATGAAATTGGAAGAACTCCAAATACATTATCATTTACCTTTTATAGACACTTACAAAATGATTCACTTTGATATAACCCGCATAAACAGGATTCCAAGCTATAAAGTTGCTAATTGTTCTCGCCTCACATGAACATCAGCCTCTGTACGTGTAGCTAAGTAAACACTCATTAGTGAATCATTAATGTTCTTCCAGGATCAGGCCAGAGTTTTCAAAGTAACCAAAACAGCCTTGGTAAAGAAATGGATTAAATTAGGGGAGGTATGTGAAGTCACTCTCACTTTATCTTGCAACACTAGATAATCAAAGGTATCAAAATGTTATCCTAATTGAACTAAAAAAATCTTTGATTAGAGTTATTTTAATGATGTCTCAAATTTGCTTTTTATGTGTAAATCAAACCACGGGGTGCTCAGAAGGTATTAATTGGTGATGAGATTAATCATTCCTTTGGGTTCGATTCACTTGATACCAACTCCATCCTGATGTTAGGGAGAGTTAAGAAATTCTATTCTTTCATACCTCATTAAGCATAGCAAAAAACCATTATAGAAAAATGGCATGAAGATCTTCTCACCCATTAGTGAAGGTTCTTCCTGGTCCCTTATCAACTGCACAGATGTGAATAATGGATTCAGCAGCCCCAAGGTTAGTCTTTCTTCAGTATACATTGCACACACGGGCATTAAAAATGAGGCTAGATTAAAAGACAGGGGGCATCTGGAGGAAATGGGGATATGCGCCCCTGCCTCTGGGTTCCAGCTGATGGCTCCCTTCAGCAGTAACACAGCACAGGAAGCATTTGCTAAAGGCTTTTTCCATCCTGCTGTAAACCCGTATTTTTGTAGAAATGCCATCAGAACCCCTTCTGCATTTATATGCAGAGAAAAAAAAAAGCCCTGGCCTTTTGTACAGTCCTAACTCCTGGCTTTATTTCCCATCCAAAGAACTTTAGAAGCCACTCTATAAACTCACTTATCAAGAAGAGAAAGAGAAAAAAAGATTTCTTAGCCCTTTGAGATGCAACTTAAGAACAACCAAAATGGTAGACTTGCCTACCGTTAAGACACTAGTAGTACCTCGTTGTGAAGAAGCCCACGCCCATGTTCCCAGAGCGTTGTGTTCTTTCCCTGGGGGGGGGCTTTCTATTTGTAATAAACTCCAGCTCTGTTTCAAACTAGCTTTTCTTGAACTTCTTTTCTGAGACAAAGGCGAGGACCCATTTATCTAATTTGAGGTCCCTAAAGGATTAAAGGAACTGCTTGCGCTGCTGTGGATGGCAGCAACTGGATCTCTGTCCCTGCTGCTGCTGCCGCAGTTCCAAGAATCTCTGCCTTCAAACTTCATTTCACCAGCCCAGATTCATCTGCTAACCTCACCTACAGTGTAGCCAAAATATCTTAATCCTTTTCTATTGACGCCCCTCATGGACCACCCTGTTATGCCTGGGGCTCTCTAAGCATCACCTCATATCTGCACAGAATCATGAGAAGTGGGTTTGTTGCAAATAAGGAACTAAGGCTCTAGGTTCAGCACGTTCATGATATTTCCCGTTTATAAAGAGCAGGATAGAAGTTAACACCAGAGCTGTTCATTTTCAAGGAACTTGTACCCAATTTAGGCATTTGTTCTCAGGATCAGAGGATATTCAATTTAACTAAATATTGCATAAGGTTCAAGGAAACTTCACCTCCATAAGGAAATCTCAGGTCATTCACTGTTAATAACACCAGGAAAAGGGCTCAGTGGGAGATATAGGTAGTGAGGCATGCTTAGGCGTCTGCCTTGCTTCTAATATAGCATTGATGAGTTTAGAACCCTCCTGCTTCAGGCAGTGTTTGAAACCCACTAGCCAGCTGGGCGTTGACTTCCCATCACTTAATAACTGTTCTGAGGCACCTGCCACAACCCCATGGGCTTGTGAGCTGGGAATTTACTTAATGCATGAGGGCATGTTTGAGTTTAGCAAGAGAAGAGGGACTGAGGAGAGAGCTCAGCACCTAAAGGTCTTGCCTTGTGAGCATGAAGACCTGAGATTGATTCTCTGAACCCAGACACGGTGGCATACACTTGCAACCCGATCAATAAAAAGGTAGATCCTTGAAACTTGTTAGTCTGGTGGCCCAGTTTGCTTGACAAGCTCCAAGACAGGGAGAAAATTTCTCTCAAAGAAACAAGACGGGTGGCATCTGAGACAAACATCTGTCCTTTCACATGTACATCCACGTGCCCGCATATCTACATACACAAAGTGCACACACAAACACACACACACACACGCTCAATGGCAATGTCAAAAGCTGTTGGCCTGCACAATTCTCTAAGTTAGTTAGTGGTGTAATGGGGAGGCGTTAATTTAAGTTACAGAGGATTTAATGTCCTACAAGATGACCTGAGACCAAGTCCAAAGAATATTGCACCATCAGATCCACCAGATTCTGCTATGCGGAGGAGCAGACTGGCCTTTTGCTACAGCAGCACACACCATGAGTGCACCATTATTGACAATCGTTTCCTAACAAAACTGATCAAAAACATCCTAGACTGTGGAGTAGTTCAGCTGACACCACCACAGACCTACTGGGTGACAGTTTTCACCAGTTTCTAATAAATTCATAATTCAAATAATTTGAAAGGTATATTGTGTAAGTTTCTAGGTTTTAAATATATATATAAATTTTTATTTATTCTTATGAGATACATATACATGCATGTATATACACATGCACACATATGTATACACACATGTACACACAAGTGTATATATATATATATATATATCCAAAAACAAGCTTCCAGCATATGTACTACTGAGGTTGTACATTCAGGAAAAAAATCTGTTTTGCTTGTGAATATGATTTTTGATCTTTAGTCTCCAGAAAGTGTGGAAAAGCACAGAATCCTTGCATCATAATGAAACTTGGAGAATTCCACATGAATAGTACTGGATATATGTCTTTCTTGGTCTCTAAAAGCAGCCACCTCAGGTTGGTGATTTCACTCCTAATCAAGCAACAGTATTCAATCTTATCTGGGCCAATTTGCCTGCTGAGACTCCGGAGCGCCTGCATGATTCATTCTGTCTAAAAATCATTTGGTTTTTGTGCTCGCTGTAGATAATTGGTTCTTGGCACCAGAACTTAAGCTATTTACAGTGCAAGTCTGTTAAAATGACACTGAAATCTAGCTCAAACAAACACAGTCAAAGTCAAGGGTGTGCTTTTAAAATGCTCTTTACTGCACCTGTTCGAATTAAAATTTAAAATGGTTTTTCCCCAGTGCTTATTGAGAAAAACGGAAAAGGGGAAGGAATTCCAAACCCTAATCCAATAATGATTTTATTCTGTTTGCACAGAGAGAAAGGGAGAAAACTAAGGGTTTAAGAGAAGGCTTTCAAGAGGCAGAGACTGCGTGGGCCAGTGACAAATGGTGTAATTTGAGGTTGTCACACCTTATGTGCCCTCAAATGACATCTTATGCACAGAGGCAAAGACCCTACAAAAGTGAGACTTATTTAAGAAGGCAATATACTAATCAGTGTGTTATATCACTCTCCTGTGCTTCACTGACCTAAGTGGTCTAACAAAGAAGTCTAGAGAACTCTCAAAAGTGGGACCTTTGGGTCTGTAACTTTCTACTCCTGGAGGACAGAACAAAAGTGTAAAAATGTTCAAATGAGAAGTGAGTATAGAAGTATCTATAAGAGCTAAAACTTGTTGGGTATACAATATATAGTAAGAACTATAATAAATTAATAAATCATAATCTGTATGAGATACTTAGGCTAAAACCCAACATATATAAATGCTTACACATTATTTTTATTAAGTGAAATGTAGGTGGCCTTTGTAGCCTTCTACTTTTGAAAAGAAAACAGCCTTTGTTGAGGTTTCAGATTCTATAACGTGAAGTAGTTAGGTAATTTCTCCTGGTAAAAACAACTGTATTTTTTATAACAAATATGACATATTAAAGTGCTTGTTAATTTGAAGAGTTTCAAAGACAGACAAGAACTCCCAAACTAATTAATTTTTGAACGAAGTCCTAAAACTGAGAGGTAAGCAGAACATTAGAGGAAGGAAACGGCTTGCATGTGGATTGAGACGCTAGTGCAGTCAACTTGGGACCTGGATCCTAGACTGCAGGCTGGGACAGAAGACAAGGCCAGGAAGGTTCACCACAGATGGGGGACTGGAACTTCCCAGCATAAGCACAAACCATGTCTAACCAAATTCACCTGCCCTCTCAACCCAGAGGACCTCAGAAAGGTAAGACTGCATGGAGGTTAAGCAAAGCAAAAACCAGGAAGAAAAAAATGGGAAGTTCCTAAGAAGGTACTTCCAGACTCTAAACTCTAAACTCAGCCTCTAAACTCTAAACTCAGCCTCTAAACTCATGTGAATGTGCAGCATGATATATTTAATGGTATTAAGGGACAACAGCAAAGGAGAGAGTTTAAGAATAGAATATTGTGTATATATAAAGCACAGGGTAAGAGGAAGATGGAAAAAGTGAAGAAGTCCTTAACATTGGGCATTGCCTATGAGGAGGAGGATTGTCCAGATTAAACTGGGTGAACTAAGGAAATATAATTTCTATGGTAAGCATTCAAATGATAGAAATAGAAAGTACAGGATAAAATATGGTTAATAAATTTTTTAAAAGTCCAGAACAGAGAAGTGAATAGTAAACAGAGAGGAGGACAAATAGAAAATAATAGGGCAAAATGAGTCTGATTGGATTATATAGACATAATTATATAGAAACAGTACTGAGCCAAAAAGTTATTATCAGATAGTACTTTAAAATATAGCAAAAAACAAAAAGAAAATCTAGAAGTATGCTAGCTACAAGAGATAATGCAAATACACATGCATTTGGGAAATCATATATAAGCTATATTGAAAAGATGAATCACATAAACCCTAACAGAGAATCAGTGATGCTAAGCAGAAAATTGAAGAACATTCCTAATGACAGAGGTTCACTCCATAGGGTAAAGGTTTTCCTTTACAGTGACATTTCTATTGTAAATTTATAAGCAACAAATAGCATAGCTTCAAAAATATAAAAGATAAAACCTGACAAAACTTCAAACAAAAAGTAGAGAAATCTATCGCTCCAATATGGGATTGAAGCACACACCCAAAAGAAATCTGAAAAATATAAGCAGGTAGAAGAAAACTGTATTGTAAAGATTTGAACAAGGCCACCACATACGGAAAAAATGCATATAAGTTGAGCAAGACATACATCAATGTCTTTGTGCTTATATCCTTTCCATACAGCTAGAACCTAATGATTTTTTTCAGAAACACTGTCCAGAGAACTTTCCCTAAACCAGGGGTATATATTTGGGTATGGCATGCATATGTATAGTTTGCATATAATCACAAATCATATAGATATTGGTCATACCTTTTAACTTTCTGTAGGCCTTGTTCAGCTACCCTATGGGCTGAGGGGATCAGTTTCTCAAAGCACTTTTAACTCACTCATGGCTACAAATAGGTACAACGAAAAGATTCGCTCTCAGAGGAGGCGTTCAGGCTATCATGTGCTTGCAGCTTGCCAAAAATTCATTGGTTGTTTTTAATCAGAAACATAAAAACAAGAGGCTGGCCTGTGTTCTTTCTTAGTTCCTTTTCTTTTGTGGTAACTGGACTCCAAGGTGGTCTCCGGCAGTGGCCCCTTCCTCATGTTTGTAGCTCTCTGTAGTTTCCTCTTACAACAAACAGGGCTAACATGTGTCACTAGCACCCCATTGAAATAATGACTAAGTTGCTGAGTTGTGATTGATTCAACAGACTCCTGCAGAGGTCTACAGGGTGAGGATTTAAGGCTGTCTTCCACAGACCATCTCTTATGCACGAGTTAGACAGCCCTTGGAGGGAGCCATCTTGGAAGGAGACTCTTCCTTCTGGTTCAGCCTTCAGTAGAGTGCAATGCTGATGGTTAGACTCTATCTGCATGGGCAGCCCTGGACCAGAACCATCCAACTAAGACACTTCCAATGGTCAACTCACAGCAACTGAAAGTAATATTTTGAATCTCCAGATATCGATATGGTTTGCTACCACCCATAGAAACAAGTTGATATACTAGCCACGACCATTTCCTAGCTCCTCTGTCTCCATCCAAGTGCTATGACTCCATATATGATCAAAGCTGCAGCAAAGGGATTGGAAGTTCTATTGAGTCTTCCTCAAATCTCCAATAGGCAGGAAAAAAAATATGTCCTAAAAGCCCTGCTGGAAGTTGGGCTGTCACAGCTGGGACTTGGATGAGATGCTGTAAGAAGCCCAACAAACTTGTCATGTCAGTTCTGACATTTTTAACCCTGAGATCTGTATCCCAGGTGAAGTGATTATCATGGAACCAGCAGAGCGTCTTTGTTGCTACAGCAATGGGCATGCTTGGTTTCTAAGTCTGAAAGCAGAATGTCCAACTATGTGGGAAGTGAGCAGAAGTGAGGGACCTGGGGGTGGGGAGATTAGAGAAGCTCCTAGGACATTGGGTCTGTATGCACAGGAAGAAGAGAGAGATCTGAAGACAAGTTCCCTGTATAACATGGACAGCATGAAAGTATGGAAAAGCTGCCCAGGAAGCCTGACTTGTTATTTAGTCTCAGGGAGAGAGAGAGAGGGCCTGAAGATGTGCGGCCAAGTGAGGATCTGGAGTCAAGACAAGAGCTGGCTCTCAATCTTTGTTTGACCTCGAAACCCCTGTCTTTTTGTTCCCATTATCTACGTACTTGGTTCACTTGGACTGGATATTCTGAGGAACAGGTTGCTGGGCACAAAACCATCCCTGATTTATCCATATTAGTTTTCTGGCTGCCCCTTTAAATATGTCTCCTGCACTCTGTGAGAGAACATTTAGTCTTCTGCTCGCTAGAACATTAGGTCATTACTGGAGTAAGCAGTGCCACCATGTTTCTCAGTATAGTGATTTGCGAACATCTGTGAGAGTACTAGCTATGGTGGGTATCCAATTGATATCAGCTACTATATTTGAAAAAGCAAATTAACAAGCAAGAAACAAATGATAAGGAAAGTCTACAAATCTGGAAGATTTACCAAGAAGTTGGAAGATGCCAATGGTACAGAACAATGTTATATTAAGAAGGGGTACACCCAAGCGTCCTAGGCTTTCACCTGATGAGCCGTTGATGGAATTTAGTGAGTATGCTGAGATTTCTCAAGAGGCTCCGTACCAAAGGTCTGATTTCAGCCTCTGAAGTAGAAGGGCATCACATGGAGATGAGCCAGGATGTGGGTGTTGGCCATGGATGGTGAGGTCTAAAACTGGGGAGGTAGGAAGACAGCGGTACTTATAAGCCTAGTGATTCTCAAGCACAGCCAAGGTTGAAAACCTATCTTCACTGGAGAATATGGTAAACTTCAGAGACTGGCTACCACCTCACATGGAGGCAGAATCCTGGGATCTCCTGACGATTGTCACATGATAAGATGCAACAAAACAAATCCTAATGATAACAACAGCACAATGACAACCATGGAAAACAGTTGTCGTGGTTTAACCTGAAATGCCCCCCACAGGCTCTTGATTTGAATGCTCTGCCCCTCTGGTAGCACTATTTTGAGAGGTTCTGGACTTAACTGGAGGAAGCAGACCACTGGAGGAGGATCCTTGGGAAACTCTCTGCTCCAGTGTGTCACCGTGTGAACAGCTGTCCTTTACTGCATGTGGCCACAGTGGTTTTCTGCTCAAGTACATGAGGCCAACAAAATGTGTGCTGTACCCTCTGAAGTTGTCAAGCAAAATAAATGTCTTCCTAAGGGATTTCTATCAAGCATAATGACACTTAAGTAACGAATGTGTCAAAGTGACAAAGATGAAAGCACAGAGCTCTATATGTATATCTGGGGCTTGGGTACAAACCTGAACCGTCCCCACAATTCTCTTGGAAGCATTGTGCACATCTATCCCCAGTTGCAGACCTAGAGTAGAGATGGTGTCCTTACTATGTGCTCCAATATTCCCTATGAAAACCTTGCTACATTAAAAAGAAATTGTTTCTTGTTTAACATGCACCTTCTTGCTGTCTGTGACCTCCTTGAAGACAAGGGAGTTGTCTTACTCAGTGCTGTATTCTCAGGATTGAGCAACTGCCTGGCACAGGAAACAAAGTCAATATATGTAAAATTAATGAAGAGGTGGGTAAATGAATGGTTGAGCAGCCCATTCATTTCTCTCTCTGTTTTTAGAAAGGTACTGTCAGATTTGGAGGATTTGAACATCCCAGAGGGGAGGAGACCCCTGCCACCACCTTGTGTCTCTCTCCTGAGAGAATGATGCCACTTCCATAGAAAATATAAGCCTGACTTGAATGCAGGATCTATTGACACAGCTCTATGTCCCCAAGGAGTCTGGCATGGTGCTTTCTTCATAATGGATAATAATTTAAAGAAACTTTGAGATAGATGAATACTGTCACCACTGAAGAATATGCATGCATCTTGACCTAAACAAGTCACAGAGAAATGAGGTGAGTTCCCACCCCCTTCTTTAATCTCAAGAAGCTGAAGTAAAAGGAGTGCTGTGAGTTCCAGGCCAACCCAAGCTAATCAGAGAGTCAAGAACAGTTTGGGTCATAGACCCTGTGCCAAATAATAATAGTAATAACAACAACAGCAATAACTTAACAATGAAATCACAATCACAATGAAATCACAATGCAGAAACTTCTAAAGTGGGATTTCAGATATTCTGCTGCCTGGGTGCAGAGATACTGTGAAGAAAAAGCAGATTTTATAAGGACAAGTAAATCATCATTTTTTTCCATTCAACCTTCTGCAAGTCAGTCACTACTCCAGGTATTTGGTAAACATTAATGAGTAACAAAGCCATCTGCCTCCTCTTCTGTGATGTTCCCTAAGTCCTGTAGGGCAGGCGGGTGATGTGAATATGTCACATTTATGGCTGAGCTCTCTCAGCCCATACCATTCTCAGCACTATGGCCACTGTCACTATACACTTTCTAGTGTGACCCAAACTGAAGGGACAGACAGTACCAGTCCTAGAGAGGACACAGACCAAGCGAAGCTTTCACGAGTTGCTTTGGGCATTCTAAAATTCTGCAACCCCCTTGGAAAGCAGTTTGACATCATTTTATGAAATGTACACTAACCTTACAACTAAGCAATCTCGTCCCCAAAGAAACAAAGATATATGTTCTAAAAAACCTTCTATATTCATGAATGTTCATCATTGTTCATAAGAGTCCACAACAAAAATAACCAAACAAATGCCCACTAGTAAATAGCTAAGCTGCTCACACAGGGGAACAAGGGAACAAAGTATTAAACTCCCAGAAACATGAATGATTATTAGGGAAATAACAGCTACCAAGTCAAAGAAAACACACCAAAAACCACATTGTATTATTATGGTTCTATGAAATTCTAGAAGGAGCAGGTGAAGTGGCTGAGGACAGTGGCTGGGGAGGAGATGATGGTTTTGTGGCTGTTATACACTGTACACTTAAAAGAATGAATTTTGTGATGAGCGAAACCTGAATCATCTGGAAATAAGACTAGAAAGTGGAAATGACCATGGGCATAAACATCTGTGGGCTTGAATATCTGGATCAAACACACACAACAAGAACAAAGGTCATTTTGTTACCCTTTCTCTCCAGTGCACCTGTCGCCTGCTGGGTCTCACTTTCAGAAGAGATGCCTCCTCAAAGACCTTCATCAATGTCTTTCTGTCTTGTCCTAGTCAATATTCTAGGGGTCTCTCAAGTTTCTTTTGCAGAAATGACTTGCCTAGTTTTAATATTTGTAAACTTTTAGTGGTAGGTGTTGGTATTCAGACATCAGTACTTGCCTGTCCTTGGGATCCTGACAGGATACATCCTCAGCTGTAGCCTCTGAAAGCACCTCCTGTGTATATTCGCTATGTTCCCTTTCAAAAGGTGGACCTTGCCCACCTCCCATCTCTCCTCCCTTCCTCTTTCTCCCCTCCTCTCTCTTCCACCATCCTTGTCCCCAGGGACTGTTCTCTGACCCCCCTATACCTCTTCTATGCCCCCCTCTCTACCCCCTTCTTTGCCTCCTTTTCTCGTCTCTTCCAATAACCCTCCCATATGAACCCTGTTGTATAGCATGACTCTCTCTCCCATCCATTTTTAAATAATTGATAACAGTAGGAAGGAATAACGTGTTTCCTGCCCATCAGAGCCCTGGATAATGCTCAATAACAAAGGACATACTACGGGCAAAATGTGGGACAGATTTATATGATAAGAGCTGAAGCTGGTGCCAGACCCTGGGAATGAAGACCAAGGAACCTGGTGAAAACTTGCCCATGTGGATTCTCTGTAATGAGAAGGAACAGTGCAGAAATATGACTGGACAAAGTTTTGATCTTTTGTCCATTCAGATATAGGAGCAATTGATTCATAGGACTAGGAATAGACTGAATGGGATATTTAAGTGGAGTCTGTGAAGTCTATATAGATTCTTCTTGTGTCTCTGTGTAGCTTTTCTTTCTCTGTGCTTTGGTGAGACCCCTCTGCAAGAACAGCCTGCAAGGGTGATGAGAAAGAATAACATTTATAGGGTTTGTGGCTTAATTTAGGGGAGAAATATTCTAGTTTCCATGACCCACTTCAGAAGAATATGAGGTATGGCAGACAAAAGGACAGAAGGTCAGAGATGGACTTCCTTCCGGGGTCTTTCAGTCTTCCTTGGTGCTATGTACAGCATGCTGAAGAGCCATACTTTGAGATATCATTGTCTGAGTCCCATCCGAGTAAGAAACAAAAGAAACAGGATTGGAACAAATGGATGAGAACATAAAGTAAACACTGGGGGAGAAAATCAAAGTGAACTGAAGTGCATTCAAATCAGAAGCTGCAATGCTGTGGAAGATCTTGTGCACACTATGTGTTTGTGAGATGAACCAACTGATGCTTATGTAAAGAGTGCAAATATGTAGTTTAACTCAACACTGGTGAAAATTAGAGTCTCGTGGCTTTGCTGGATCTTTGGGTTTCAGAGATCAGGAGGCATGAAATGCTTGTCCTCAGATGATCTAGTGAAGAATACTCTAGCAAATCTTACAAGCCAGAGATTGTCATAATGGAGCTATATATAAGATGTAGTGGCAACCAGATAAAGGAGCAGTTAATTCTGCTAAGAATTTCAACAGTGGCCTTCCAAGTGAGAAGCCTGAGCTGGAGTCTTTCAGGTGAGCAATGTGGGCGTGGACATGCAGAGGAGAGTCAACTCTGGAGGTAGGCAAGATGGGAGTAAGTGGCAGGGAAAGGAAAGAATGGCATCTTAAAGGCTGGCTAGGGTCAGAGAAGAACCGTGCAATTGCCTTTTATTCTATTCCACTTGAATGTAGAGTGGAACAGACCAATAAGCAAGATGCGAAAGCTGCTACAGGCCCCTTTTCTGAGCCCATCACACTTATTCTTACTGGTGTCTGCACAGGCTACTCAAGGCTTTCAACTACTTTTTGTCTTGGAATAACTATGGTGGCCAAGCTATTTCACTTGGAAAGTTATCTTGGGCAAACCACAGTCTGTCATGGGATTATGGGAGGATGTAGCCCCAGCCCCATTATCTTCAATTTTATGTTGTAAACCTTCTGGGGCCAAGGCTTGGGCTTCACCCAATTTGTTTCCTCCTATCCTTTGCTATTCCTGCCCTCTTTATTTCTCCATGACTTGAAATTTCTCCTGAGAGGCCTTCCTCTGAGAACCACAGACATCCAATTTCCATGTTGGGCCCTGCCTCTAGCAGACCTGTCTGAAAAGATTGGGGAGTAAGACGATCAGAGTTGTGTTTCCAGATGAGAAGGGAGTGGTAGAAAGACCTTAGCAGAGGGGAAAGTGTAGGGATAGTGTAGTAGATTTGAGGCTTCCTGGAGGCCTGCATAAGGGCCTTTATCAGGATGATGGGGTGGGGAGACATGATTTTATCTCTTGAGTATGTCATCATAGAGTATGTAAAGCAGGGAAAAAAGTCTAGGCTGATCCTCCAGTTTTGAGGGCCATAGGGCAGTCTTCAATGTCATGTACTGTAAGGACAAGGAAATAAAGAAAGCCCCTCTAGAAGGCAAAGGCCAGAATTAATTCAGTCCACAGCCTCTTAAATGGTGACTTTCCCATGAGATACTACTTGGAAAAGAGTTTGAAATCAGATTCTAGATCCCGGATAACGGGGCTGGGCAGAAATGCTGATCTGGGAGGCACCGGCATTTAAACACCCATTGAAACCATGTCCATACAAGGAAGGTAGCGGGCTGTGAGCAAGTTTTAGAGAACTAATGCTTGGAGAGCTGTTGAATCAGGGAAAGGCAGCTAGAGAGATCACTGAAGCTCCAAGGGAAAGAGGCAAACCTAAAAACAGCTGCGATGCCAAGCAAGGAAAAGGATGAAGAGGAGATGGCCCCAGAGAGTCAGTGGGTCAAGGAGCCAAAGGGGGTGAGTGGCAGGAACAGACCAAGGTAGCCCACAACTTAGAGGCTCTAGATGGTTGTGATGGATATTTCAACCCATGAGCTAAGCAGGGAACATTTGAGTCTACAGGGAATGGAAAGTGAGATGGAGAGGCAAGATACTTCCAACCACGAGCCTTCTGCCTTGAGGTTTTTTCCTTTCTATTAAATCCTCCAAGTTATTTTTATTCTTCCCAGTTTCTGTCTAGGTGGTGGAAAGAGTGAGCTGTCAGAAAGAGGTACCATGCACGGTGAGGAGCAGGCAGCCATGATCCTTTCAAACTGAGTGGATGTGATCTTAGGATACCTTCCATCCCCCATGTCACTCAGCAAACAGCATCTCAGCCAATCCATGCAGAGTCCCAAGGATGTTTTCCCCTGCTGCCTTGCACAAGCAAGCCTCCCCCACTGCACACTTAGAATCCGTCATGCTTTTAGTAGATGCTTTGAAGGGACCTGAAAGTCATAGGCACCCCAGGATATAAAAAGTGCATTTCCCAGGGCATCACAGGGACTCAACATTTGTGATAGAATGGGCAAGAATGAAGAGTGTGCTGCCTCCAAAACTGCTTTTTGTTTAATTTCTCCTTTTCTTTCGAATCTCCTCCTTTCCTTCCAGTGGCTATTTGTTTGTTTGTTTGTTTGTTTGTTTGTTTAACTAACTTTGGTCCTTTTTTTTTATAGTTTCTGCTTCCAGTCCTACAACACACTGTTTTAATGTTGGGCAAACAGTTCAAAGTTTAGATGGATTTTACCAGTGATCTTGGCTTTTTTGCCTCCTCAGGTCTGCTTGGCTCCCATGATTCCACAGTCTATCCTCCTGCTAGGGAGACCAGGTGCTACTAGGGATAATTTCTTAACATCTCTAGCTTTTCAGCTTTACAGAAGGAAGAGAGCTAGCAGAAATAGGGGTTCTACCTCATATGGCCTCACTTAACCAGATGGACCATAACTAGCTCCCATAAAACTTCTAGATGTGGATAAAGAAGCCCACTTGCAAGACATAGGATCTAGCTTTTAGAATCTATGCCAAGTGGCCAGAAGACACAAGCTAGAAAGGCAATTATATTGAGGCCCTCTGAGGCTTGACTGACAAGAAAGAAATGAGAGATGGAGAGAAGCCAGCAACCAGTTTCTTCTACTCTGCGTCCCCCTGCAGGGAGCCATGCTGTCTCCTCATGCCTTGTTGTGAAGACCTGACCCACTGAATAGCCTGTCGCTTTGGCTTTGATTCCCCCTTCTTTAGTGTGTCCTTTCCTCCACCTCAAACAGAGGACCCTGAAAGTGTCCTTCTGAGGATCTCAGACTAAGTCAGAGACCTGAGCTTGGAAGAGGGTTGATTTTAGGTCTTAGTAGTGGAATGACTTTGGAAGATCAAGTCTAAACTCCCACCTACCTGAGAAAATAATCTGTTGCACTCTTAAACATGTCTAACATGGGAATGCCCACTACTCGGGTAATTCCCCAGTTTCCCTGTAGAGAGCACTGTATGTGGATATTTCTTTACGGCATTGATGTTGTTACAGGGAGCCCAACAGAGATGACCACTCGGACATAGTTTATAGCCAATTGAAAGTCTTTATTCCAGCCAGCTGGAACTACACTCACGTATTCGGGACTTAAGTGTAGTTCTGGGCATTAGAGCAGGCGGCTTTTAATGGTAAAAACTACATCCTGGTATCTCACTCTGCAACTGCAGGGGTAGATTTGTACAATCAGGCAGATAAACTGCTGGATAACATAGAGAGCAAAAAACCTTGTACACACAGATAAGCACTGAAGAAGCCAAGGAAGTTAAACACACAGCTCACTTTTTCAGTGGAATAAGGGGCGTAGCTGCTCTTCTTGGAATGCTAGAAATGATGTTCTTTTACAATCTGGTGATCCTTTGCTATCTGATGAGTCAGGCTTTTCCTGTATCTCCCAAAATTTATGCTTTTACTTACCCTTTCTCTCTAAATCTCAAACACTGTTTTTAGACGATAAACCCACTCTTCTAAGTAATGTCCCTTGTGCTTTACAACAGCCTAAGTGACTTCTATGTTATTTTAGGGCCAGGCCAATCCCAATACCCACAGGCCTTATGTTTATCTTAGTCAAGCTCCCTGGACCCTAGATCTTGGTTGCTATCTCTGAGTCAGCAGTACCTATGCAAAGAAGCCAGAACTACTTTGTTAGGAATCTCAATGTAAACATGTCTTAAATTGTTGTGCACTTGGGTCTGAGTTAATTGTTATCTGAATACTTTTTTCAAATTGTGCTGTGCTTAAATATGGCTAAAGTAAAGTAAGATGATCTACATTCATAAAAATTGTAGGACATTGTTTAGAACTGAACTCTTGCAATAAGTAGACCCCAGCAGAGCAGACCAAATCAAGCTGGAGTCACAGGTGCTAAATGCCACTCAGTCAAGTCAAATGTCCAGCTAGGAGATTCCAGGACAGGACAGGACTTCTGAAAGTGACAGATTCCAATCTACTTGTGTGAGTGTAATGAGAAAATCTTCTCTGCTTTAGTTCTCTTCAAAAGGGAACTGGGAGATTATAAGAGCTGGAGAATGAGGAGGAGTCCTATGCAACTTCTTCTTCTGAATATGATGTTGCTGTGGCTGCCAGCACAGGACTTGCACACACACATGCACATGACATCAAAGTAGGAGGGGGAGGCTAGTGGAAAGGAGTGAGGGGGCCTAAGAGAGACTAACAGGGTGAAGATGTTATACATTTGAAATTGTCAAAAATTAAATTGAGAGAACAGTAGAAGATAAACTAGGCAGCCATATATGAACATTGCCTTCTCCTCTATTGTTTTGTCTTTATTTGTGCATTAGTGACATGTGCCATTCATTTTTAACAGGAGGGAGCACTCCATGTATTCTGCAGAATGAGGCTGCTCTCATCAGTAAACCACAAATCTAAATCATTTTGGTCTGTAACTAAATCCATTGTAAATTTTCCTTTTGACGCTTCTTGTACTCGAATGTCAAGCCTTATATAAATTATGATTCCACAGCAACATCTGGGAATCATAGTCCCAGGAAGAGAGACTTGGCCATCTTTCTACCGCCTTCATCTGTTTGTACGTATTATTTACAAAAAGGTATTGTAACCAAAATAAATCCATTTATTTAATTAACTTTCCCAGTTAACCTAGGGATAAGTGCTACTTTGTCTTCTCAATTGGTTTGTCTGCCTCCCTGTGCTCCAAATGAAGTTTACTTGAGTTGAATACAAGAAGGGTGAGCTGTTATGTAACGCTTCTCTAGAGAGTGTGCTTCAAGCTTGGTTGGTCACTGAAGCACCAAAGTCATTGTCCTACAGACACTGCCTGCTCCTCTCCACTCATTGTCTACCTTCCTTGTTCATCAAATCTGCCTGATTATCCCATTTCTCCATTCATCGTCTCTTTATTTTTTTGCCACAGGATCTCACATAGCCCAGGCTGACCTCAGACTTTCTGTGTAGCCAAAGATGACCTTGAACCCTTTACCACAGAAGCTAAAATGGATTACAGGCTTGCACCACCATACCTGGGTCATGTTATATCATTTTAAAGTGTTTTGTTTATGTCTTCCCCTTGTCAAAGTTAAGAACTGATACCTTCATTTTCCTGATTTACCACTGTCTCTAATCATTGCGATAGAGCCCATAATTTTTGACTTTGTGGACCTAAAACATATATGGTTAACTAATATTCCCATTTCTCATTGTTTTTATGTTTGTATGTTTAATCTGGAGTACCTGTAGAAGCCTAGAGACTAGAAAGAGGCCATTGGTGGGGATGGGGAAGAAAGATATTAAGGGTAGTCGTAGAACACATGATTTGAAGGAGAGAGAAATGAGGGTGAGGGGGGTTTAAATGAGAAGGATGAAAAGGGAGAGTGAAGGAGGGAAGGGGTAATAGCTAACAGTAAGGATATTTGAAAAGACACTCAGAAACCTACTATTTAATAAGCTTCCTAAAAGTTGAATTGAAGTTATCCTGTATAGGATGATCTTATAGAATTACCCTACATGGAAAGATTCCTTCCTGAAGCTATAGGCTAAAAAATGAAGATCCCAGTACCAACTATAGGGTACTTCCCCTCAAATATTTGGCCAGGGCTATCTCAGAGGCCTCACAAAACAATAAAACTATTGCCATTACTCTTTATTTCCCAACAGAAGTAGATGAAATTACTACACACTTTGGCCACAGGACATGGAGAAGTCAGATTGGTTTTGACCAGGAAGCTTCCTCCTTACTGACTAGCTTTCACAGATCTGGGGGATGCTGTAAAGGTTGCTGGGGAAGAAGGGTCAACAACAGTCTTTAACTAGTTGTGAACTCTGTGAACTATGATAATGATCAACCCAGCAGGTTAGTCCAGGGTCCAATAGTGGCACAGATGTTATAAGGCTAACCAACTGATTTATAATTGGATTTAAGGTCTGCTTCACAGGAGGAAGGATATTGCTGATACTGTAAATCTGGCCAAGAACCTATAGCTGAGAACTTTCTGGGACCCAACCTACCACAATTATTTTTGCTAAATAGAGATAGAATCAAACTGCCTTCAAATTTGTATTTCTAAGTCTAGATATCATGACAGCTCTTAGATCTTATCAGAGAAGTCTCTATGTGCAGTGGAAAGTGGTTAACACAGAAACTGACAATGGTCACAGTGCAGAAAATAAGTGTCTGGGGTAATTCTGAGCAGTAAATGGGACATTTAGATCATATTCCCTTGACCTTCCTAGAAGAGGTGCTGAAACCTTATTGACCATCCTAGAAGACCCGAGGTCTGGGAAGAATGGGGTGAAACAGTGCCTTCTGGACATAACAGGACCAGTGCACTCAGGAAAAGACAGCTGCTGTGGTTGCCTACACAAGATCTGCCCAAGATCAAACCAGTCCATATCAGTATGGAGCAGGGAGGAGCTTATAAGCCCCACCCCCTAGCTGAGGAACTATGACAATTGATGGATTCTGGAGGAGGGGGAGTCAGTTTTCCTTAACAGTGTGGCCTCTGGTAGGTTGACTATGGCCTCTCTAGTGGATGGTCCCATGCTTGTAAGTATATGGGTAGCACAAATTGAACTTAGTGAGTTATAGAAAACAAATATAAGACAAGAAGTTAGGAAGAGTTGGGAGGTAGATTTGAAAGGAGTTAATATGTCCTAAATATATTGTATGCGTACTTGAAATTCTCAGGGAATTAATAAAATATATTTTCACAAAGAGTATCAAAGCATGTGAAATTGCTTCTCTGTCAAGTTTGGATGATGGTTGCTAAACCTGAAAATTGCACCATCTTTTCTAGACTTGTGAAAGAAAACACAATAGCATTGTTTTGGCATTCTCAGTAGTGTTTGGGTGAATGACCTGAGTAAGATGGTGGCTAAGGTGGCAGCAGGGTTATTCCTTAATTCTCCCCCTTTCCCTTTTAATTCTTGGCTCTCCTTTGTTTTCTTCACGTCAAAGTCCTTTCTCTTTTAAATAGAGCTCTTCGACTTTCTCACAGGTCTCTGAAGATGGCCTCAGGGCCAGAATCTTTGCATCACTCTCAGACACATTACCTATGCAATCTGAACTACTTTGAAAAAAACATCCTTGAAAGCAGGCACAATGTCATTCTTATTGTCAGTGTTCCTTGAAAGGCTTACCTTGACCTATTCTCCTGAACTAAAGTCTGACTGAGTCATCATTTTCTCTCTGAATTTTGCAAACATCAAGCGAAGAGGCATCAATAAAGAAGGAGTGCAACTTAGTATTGGAATTTCATTTTCTCTTGATGGTTGATAATCTTGCACCCTTTCATTTACCTTGATCATGTGTGTTTCTAGTAATGTCTATTCATCTTTCCCAAATAAGAAAACAAAATAATAGTTTCACTTAAGACTGATAATAAAGTTAGGGGTTGAACTGCTGCAAGATAACTCTTGCCTGACTAGTCTAAGGATGTCTACCTGTATGGTCTGATAAAAGTTAAAGGGTCTTCCTGAGGAAAACGTACTCTTTCTCACCCAGAATCACATTTTGAGAGTGCAATTTTTTACCTTTAAAAAGAATCAAGTGTGTTAGTCAGTTGTCCATCGCTGCTACAAAACACCTAACACAATCAACTTATAAGAAGGAAAGGGTTAAAGATTCTGTCCATGGTTTTTTGACCCTATTGATTTGGACCTAAAGTGTATCATGGTAAGATCATACAGCAGAGGGGCCATTTGCCTCACAATAGCTGGGTGTTGGACTATACAGTTATAATTACGGCACTTGATAAGTGGAGGCAAGAAGACCAAGAGTTCTAGGCCCTTCTAAGTTCTATACTTTCAGGCCAGCCTGGGCTATATGAAACTGAGTCTCAAAAAATGCAAATGTAAATTAAAAGTACAAAGTAACCTAAAAATGACTTAGGTTATCCCAGCCATCAGCACCTCTGAGTGTTACAAATTCTTTTATTTGGCTGTCAATTTGGCTAGTGATGCAGTGGACTCCTGGAAGACTTTGATGAGGTAGGGGAGGGGTAAAAGTCAAGATTCTCTTCCAGGGTAATGTTAAATGAATAAAGTTCATAAGACACCATACCGGAGTCTCTGACTCTTTCCCCATACAAAAGGGATTAGTGGACACAGGAGCTGTAGACACAAAATCAGGTCTCAGAGTAAATTCACAGAGACAGCTGGCTTGCTTCACCATTTGACCTACCGCCCATTCTGCCTGAAAACAAAAGCAGCTACCCCATCAACTTACTTAAAAACAAACATCAGGAAGCAGGTACCAGACTCACAAGAGTCAAGTGAAATGTTTATTTTAATTTGAAATGGGAACCTAAATCTACTCATTACAGTGTGTGTAAGAGATGCCCCAGATATACCAAGGGATTAAAACAAGGTTTAACCTGGAAGCCCTGGCTACTATTTAAGATCACATTAAAATCTGGTGATGTAATTGTAGAGGAGACTGAAGTCTTTTAACATTCTGTACCCATCAAACACATGCCTGTGTGTGCACACATGCACACATGCACACTCACACATGTGCATGCACACACACATTGGGAAAAATCTATTTCAATAATGTATCTGATATTTACTATCTAGAGTGAGTGGGTGAAGTTATTTGTTCTGGAGTTAGCTGGACTATATAGCTTCCCATATTGGGTAATTGTATTTACTGCCATTCAGTATGTGACATGTCACAGAGTGTGTAGTGGTCCTCTGGCTTCTGGTAGCCAGAGGTAAGGAGTGTGTGACAATGTGTGCTGGCTTGCTCTCGTTCATTTAGCAGCCATTAAAAGATGAATGGGAGGAAATGGTTCTCCATCTCTGAATCCTGGTTCATGGGGAACTATGTTGCTGTAAGACCTATGGTTGGGGTGGGGGGAGCAGATCTGTCACTATCCTCCTATGATAAGGTGGAAGAATGATAGTGGGAAGTCATGGCAAAGCTGCCAAATGGAAGCTCAATGTTGTCATCTGCTTAGAATCTCCTCCTGAGACAAATCTTCTCTCTACATCCCCATTGAGGGAAGCAGAGGACTTGTAGACAACCAGCAATAGGAGGAAGCAAATGGAAAAGTCCTTTTAAGTAGATGGCAAGACTGCTCACATAGCATTGGTATCTGTTTAGAACTGTACTGGAGAAGGCTGTAGAACAGCCCAGTGGACTGGGGCCCTGTCATTTCGCTCTCATCTCCCCTCTTCCTCTCCAAATTCCCATCCGCGAGGTCACCTAAACAACCCAGAGGCTGAGATACAGTCTCAAAACCACTGCTTTAGGACAGTTCTCCCAACTCATGAGCTATGGAAAATGCTGAGAGGATGCTCAACCCATTTAAACACTGCTTTCATGTCTAGCACTCTTTCTCTTGACCTGACGCACAAGCCTAGCATCGGATCCACCTTCTCTACTCCATCTACTAGACAGAACTGGAACACGCCAGGACAGAGAATGCCTGCATAATATATCAAAGTTAACAGAACTTACTAAAGCTTTATTCATCCCTCGTGCCTACTAACTTAACCCCTGGGATGGCACCATTCATGGCTTGAGACTTGGTTTTACTGCTCAGCTGTCCATTCTTTGAATTTATAATAACTAAACTCCCTTCTCAGTGCACAGCTGCGGGATGTGTGCACAATGCTGCAAAATCACAGGGAGCGTTTATTGCCTTTATTATTGAAGCCGAGGTATCAAAAGCTATAAAATGGAAACAGTCGCACTGTGAAACCTCAGGAGCAAAATGTTGACCAATTAATTCGGTGCCTGAAAGCTATGGATGAAAGCTTTTTAATATGAAGGAAAATTAATCCAGCTGGGTTCCAAGACACTAAGAAGTAAAATGCCAAAAAATTATGGAAAAAATGAGCCTTTATCTTTGCTAATACTCCAGATGCACAAGGGATATGAGCCGAGTATTGTTAAGCAGTGTACTGCTCTGTGGGAGACCTGCTATGGCAGCAATTTTGTTCTGTCTCATCTTTGTCTGCCTTGCTCTGTCAGTGTACTGTGAGTGCTAAAGTGGAAAACCCTACACAGTAGAGTAAGCTCCTTCCACTTGATTTGGAGCAGGTTGTTTGTTCATAGACTAGATCCCTCCCATCCGTCCCTTCTATATAAGACAGAAAGTGCTCACTAAGACTCCACCCACCGATACCTGTCTTAACCTTCACTTGCCCCCTGCCTTAAGGAACCTTGTGGATGGGAAGACGGTGATGAAGAGGGAGGGAAGAAGCCAGAGATGAAATGAAGACCACAGCATGTCTGAAGTCTGCAACAAAAGCAGGAAGAAGAGCTAGCTCATTTCTACTCCGTTTCCTCCTGCCTGGGTCATGCTCAGATCTCTGAGAAGCGTACACAGTACTGAAGACCCATGAAGTCATTACCCTCCCGCTAGACGTTCTCCTCAGTGAGATGAAGGACTGGAGCCATGGCAGCAGTGCCTACATTGTTTATAATTTTCTCCCTCTGGGGTCGCACTTTGTCTGACCCGACCAGATTCAGTCCTCATCATGTCTCACAGTGTCCCCTTATTCTCTGGTGTGTAGTGAATTTGGAGGTGGGGACGTGAAGAGTTTTGCAGCTGAAAGTGTGGATCCAGGCTGCCGGTGTGCAGTCTGCAATGCTTTTCTTTACAGCTCTGAACTGGGTTTTCACCGAAGGCAGAGAAGGAGCTGAGGCTAAAAGGACGTAGTCCGTGCCTCTGAGGGTTAAAGGGCAGGACTGTGGGAGTCAGGGCACAAAGTAGAGTCTTTCGAACTTAGAGAAGTAAGAATGGCAGGACAGAAACCTAGAGATGAGTCCACCAATTGTAGATAATGGTGGAAGCTTCACTCCAGTCCCTGGCATCTATAAACCCAAAGCGTCTGGAATGCTCTGATAGAAACTCCATCCCAAGGCGCCTCCCCTATCTCTCTCCAAACCCTGCCATATCTCAGAAAGCCCACCAAATGACAATCCCTCCCCCAGAGATGCTCAAGACTACTCCCACAGGGTATTTAAACTGCCCCCCCGCCAGAAAACAGACATGTGATTTTCTGGCCTTCCTTTCCCGAATCCTCGGGGGAGGGGGATCAAATCATCCAGGAGCTTTTTATCCATTAGACCTGGAATTTTTTTTTAAATTCGGTTTGATTTCGTCTGATTTGTATTGCTGTGTCAGCAGAGAGGCTTATCAGGTGCAGAAACTTTTCAAATAACTTGAACCTGAGATACAAGCGACAAGACTGGTCAGGGGAGCAGATGGCAGCACCACTGACTTTGAATGGTCACAGTGGCACTTATTTTATATATCTTGGTTTTGTCACTTTTAGGAAGAACAATGCTAAACTACAGTAAACTACATGTCTATTATGATGATAATGATGATGATGATGATGGTGATGATGATGATGATGATGATGGTGATGATGGTGA
>LOJH01012336.1:0-25681 GCA_001685095.1 Ellobius talpinus
GGAAGGAAGGAAGGAAGGAAGGAAGGAAGGAAGGAAGGAAGGAAGAAACCCTAAGACAGAGTTCTTAATTTAGTTTGTTTGTCATACTTCCTCATCTCAACTCCCTCAACCTCTTGCTTTTTTTTATATTTTTTTTATTTTCTTATTTTCTAGTACTCCACTACTCATAAGGCAGATGCAATGCTGATCAGTTGATATACATTATTTTATTTAATGTTCACTATATTGTAAAACAGACATAAATGTAAATGATTTCTATGTGTTCATAAAGGCACACATCTTCATGGGTACAGATTCTATGTGTGTGACATTGGCAAGGCCAGTATGTAATTAAATATACTATGGTAGAAATAAGTGGCTACAGACTCGGTAAGGTCACATAAATTGTGCGATACATACAATTTAAGTGTTAGTACCCCAAACCACATTTATCTAAACCTCCAAGTTAGCATGGTTCATCTTTTACACTGGAACAATCAGAAGTTTGAATAGATTTTATGTTGCATTTTCCTTAGCTCCTAAACCACTCAATTTAATTACATACAAAATGATGGTGGTGTGCTTTATATGTTGCTAGTCTGACCCAGTTAGACATAAATGTATAAAATTCAGGATTCTTCTGCATCAAGACACCTATAACAGAAATGCATGAGGAATGGCCCAGAAAAGATTAAGTCTTCAAACTGAGAACCAAAAAGCCTTTTCATTTGCATCCAGATCATTTGGATATGCACTACTCACAGATTGCTTCTTAGAAGCATTGCCTAAACTTACTTTTGAAACTGCTAGATTATAAGTGGATAAATAATTTGGAACCAAATTGTGTTTTATAAGAAAATCATCTTTACAGAAGCAGATGTTAATATCTCAAAGGGGAAATGTGTTTTATGCCTGAAAATCAAGTTTATATGAGGATTTTTTTTGTTTTTTTGTTTTTTTGTTTTCTTTCCCCATAGTATCTCAAACGTACTGCCCTGAAAGTCTTACTCTGCTTCATTCTGGTCACTTTCCCAAATTTCTTCACCGTGACCCTTATGAGACAATTCCTTTCCTCATAATGGAGTTCTGGACCACACAGATTGTTGGAACGTTCGTTGCAGTGAGTGAAGTAAAGAAATATTCCTAGTTCCAAGAGAGGGGATATGAACTAAAGAAAAAGTTCATTCTAACAGTTTAATGCAAATATGTTTACATCCTTTTTTACATGACTTTAAAGACACATATCTGAACGCACTTTCATGATTGGGAGTCAATAAGCCTGGGATAATTCAAGAATCTTCTCTTTATCAAATCACCCGAAACACTTTATACCATAAATTAAGGAATGTGGTTAACTATTTCCAGAGATGATTGAGGGAGGCTGGAGAGATAACCTCCTTCTCCAACTCCCAGAGTATATGTTGTTCTGAAAAGGACCTGTGTTCAACTCCTAGCAACCACATAGGGGTTCACAATGGTTTGTTACTCCAATTCCTGGNGACTCAATACTCTCTTCTGGCCTCTGTGGGTGTCAGGCATGCATGTAGTGCATACATTCAGGAAAAAAATCTGTACACATAAAATTAAAGGTAATTTGGTTCTGATGTGTTCAACTTTGGATCCCTGCTCCTGTTGAGCAGACATGTGGACCACTTAGCCAATTGTCACTCGTGCCTTCTTTATTTCATCCTGGGGCTTTCCTCAGACCTCCCCTATCTTACTCCTCACCTCTCTTCTACCACTCCAAGGACTCCCACAAATAGCTGCCCACAATAAGATTGATTTATCAATTTATTAATGTATTTATTTATTAGTTTATTTATTTATTATGTGAAATGTATATACTGTATCGGGAACAAAATTTATTCTTGAACTATTTTCCCTTTGTTGAAGAAGTTTATATCCCATAAAGAGGTAAGCAGAAGAATTATGCATGTCAATCTTCCTGGAAGGATAACTAGAATGTTCTGCTTTTGGAACAGCGGCTATGAAGTGGTTCCTGAATTCTTAGTTGCCTAAATCCATGCTTGTAAAGATACCACAGACCTGGAAATCTGTGTTTTAATATGAACCCTCTTTCCCTAGAATCACAGTTAAGTAGATAGCAGAAGCCTAGGTTACCTGTGATTCAGACGGTTTCAATAGACTAGATACAGTGTGAACACACAGTGAGCTAGATCAGAATATTGGATCAAGTGACCCACGTACCTAATCAACAAGGGAAACAATTCAAATATGCAAAAGCCAGAATCCTCATCTGGGGAGGGACATTGCTTCAAGAATGTGGCAAAAGTCCTGAGTCTGATGTAAAATGAGTCTCTGTTTCCCACAGCTTCTGTGAACCTGCCCACATTTTCTTGCTTATAACCCTACCTAAACCTCCAGAAGGTGTTTGGTTGTTTTTGGTGTTGTTGTTATTTTTTTCAAGTTTAAAAAACAAAACATTTCATGGAGAATAAAACAGCATAAACACAAGATGAGAATATCCAACGGACACAGCTCCATGCTTCTCTTTGTAAGGTGCTGGACACATGATGTTTCTTAAAAGGGTTTTATAGTGGGTATGTTTAGTATAATCCCCAGCAAGACCTGGAATCTTTATAGAAAATATTCACAGGCCTGAAAGGTGTGATTTGGAACAACAAATCTTGTTGGTTTTTCTCTTTGATCCTATAAAGCATTTTCTTGAAATGCTTCTTCAATATTTTTCAGTATCTGGTTGTGTGCAGTCTTTAATCAGTCATAGAGAAATGAGATACATTATTTTGCGAAAAAATTTGTATTTTAGCTTTCTTAAAAGAGTTATATGAGTATTCCATGCTACCAGATTAATGCTATAGGAAGTTTTATAGGAGATGCATACCTATTTCTAGAATGGAGACTAAATTTAATTCCTGTTATCTATTATATATAGTGAACGAATTTAAAATGATGTAACCATTGGTTAAAAATATTTTTATTTATAGTTTTCATTTTTGAGACTTTGTTACATTCATATTGTCTTTCAAGACTTCTACTCTCCCTTTCTCCCCTCAACATCCTTCTGTATCTCCTCCAATTCATGACTTTATCTTTTATAATTATATTGTTATACACACACACACACACACCAATGAGTCCATCTTGTGTTACTTGTATGTGCATATTTAGGGCTAACACCTTGGGATTGAATAACTAAGCCTCCTTGCTTAAAAGATATTATTTTGACGTGTTTTAAGCTATTAGACTTTAAAAATTATTTTCATATTTCAAATTTCATGCAGTGTGTTTTTATTGTATTTATCCACAACTCCTCCCTTTGACTCCTGCCTAGATCCACCCCTTCTCGACTCTCTCCCAACTTCCTGACCTCTGTTTTATCCAACACCCTAGCAACTCTAATTTGTGCTACCCATATACTTCAGTCACCATCCATGGCGTCTAGTACATAGACCTACCCAGGAACCACACCCTTAGTGACAACTCAATCTCTGGGCTGAAAAGCAATGCCTCAGTGGTTAAGAGCACTTGTTGCTCTTGGAGAGAACCTGGGTTACATTCCCAGCACTCATATGGTGGTTCAGAACTATCCATAATTCCAGTTCCAGTGGATCTAGCAACATTTTCCGGCCTCTCTGGGCACCAGGCACTCATGTGCTACACATATAAACACGCAGGCAAAAAGCTCATTCCCATAAAATAAAAAAATAATGATATCAAAAAATTAAGTAAGAAAACTATTATAAATCCCCCAGAAGCTATGCTTTTAAGTGAACAAAACATCAAAAGTGGAATAATAATTTGGATATCTAAGAAATATTTCCAATTCACAGTCTGATGTTCCTTGAATCAAGCTTTGGTTGACACAGAACCATGTCACTAATGTTCATGCTCTCTGGGGTGGCTTTCATGCTACAGACGCGTAATCTCTACTAGCAACTGAGATCTTACTGTAGGTGTCCCTTACTGCTGGTGCCCACTAATTGCAGCGATGTAGTGGGCCCCGTGTGTGAAAAGCCATCTCCAAAGATAGAGGAAGTAAAAGTTCATTGCAGATCAGCATTCACAGGGGAACATTTCAATAAATTCTCACAACAGGGACATTTTACTTTGAACCCAAAGCACAAGGTTGGCACACAGCTGCACAAAGAATCCCAGCATTTTTATTAGTAGGCATGCATTCCAAAAGATTTATACTCAGTTGTTGCTATTATATTTTGAGTGCCCTAAATGTGTAGCCTTTTTTTCTTGTTATGAAATATTTGCCTCATACCCTCAGTTCTGTCTCTTAGAGGACCAGGTCTAAGGTAGTTGTGATGTGCGCCTGTACAGAGGGGGCATGCTGCCCACTCAGCTAGATCATCAAATGCACACAAACCATGAGTAATTATTTCACTGTGGGAAATATTTCAATTCAGTGGAAATGGCTTTTGAAAGGAAGATTTTCCCTGATTACACCAATATGCTACTAACACAAAATTTTTGGTGTGTGCGGCTTTTTTTTTTCTTAGTGCTCTGAGACAAAAAGGAAACTCAACTAACATCTTAAAACCTGGATGAAAACAATTTCTGCTGCTACAACAATACAAAGAGTCTATATATTTCTAGTATTCTATACACGGAAAACCTTATAATATTCAATACCGTGTAAAACTTTGAGCGGTCTTTCATGTTTTTCAAGGATTCAGAAGTCCTTGTTAACATTTTTTCAAAGATTTATTTGTTATTTCATTGTGTGTTTGTCTACATGGATGTATGTGCATCACGTGCACGCTGGTGCCCAGGGGGAGCAGAAGATGGTGTTAGATCCTCTGGATCTAGAGTTACAGATAGTTGTGAGCCACCATGTGGGTGCTAGGGATTGACCTGTGACCTCTGCAAGAGCAGCAAGTGTTCTTAATTACTGAGGCATCCCTTGAGCCCTATTAACATTATGTTCATGGGGAAATGTTAGATATTTTTTAGGCATGCCTTAACCTGACCTTACTTAAAAAAAACTCTATCAATATATTTTAGGCTTTCCTTGTATTGCCACTGAGTTAATATCATGAAAGCCTTCTGAGGCACAGTTTATTTGCTCAGCATCAATGTATTTTTTCCTAGAAATCCTTAAATGATGCACCACCTAAATCATTAATAAAGTGTTTTAAATCATTCATTTAATATGCTAGCCAACTGAGAAGTTTGGGTAGCCAACCCTAATTTTTATAAACATATGTTCTGAGTACATTAATTGTCTAATAAAATGGAGGTCGCTTTATCTTGCAAAAGCTAGAGCAAGCCTGGAGGCTCTGATCCTGATTGTGTGACTTCTACCAGGCTTTTAACCTTCCAGAGTTGGAATTAACTGTAGAACTGTCCCATGGAGGAACCACTCAAGTGCGCTCAGATGTATGGAGTGCAAGGGGTCAGTGTCAGCTACGAAAATTCAAAGGATGTTCGCATCAGACCTCTTCTCCAACTCAGAAAGAGGAACAGTCCCCCCTGAAGAATATGGTCGGCTTTAAAAAGAAAAGGAAAAAAATGTTCTGCTACCTTAAATTCACCATCTTCCGCTTTCCACAAACTCAAACTTTGAGAATCTGCAGGTGTGCCAGCCACTTAGGGTATTAAGGACCTCAACCTGCCCCCATTCCTTAGCTTTCTCCTGTTCTGCACCTGTCACAGAGCAGCTCTAGCGCCTACTAGATTCAATTGTTGTGAGGATTAAATTAGGCACTACACATAAAACACTTTAACTCAGTCCCTGAAGAGCCAGCATACAACACCTTATTACAAGCTCCAGTCGTAAACCTATGACTAGACAAGAGAGGGCTTCTTCTTCTTGGTGGCTGTTGAAAATTCCCCTAGCCGCCTCCCCGTGCATAGGAGAATCTCAGCTACAGGTGACAAATGTGCTTTAAATAAGTTGATTAAACTAAGAGGCTCTAGAATGTGCATGTGTACGTGCGTGCGTGCGTGTGTGTGTGTGTGTGTGTGTGTGTGTGCAAGTTTGAGGTCAACAGCACAAACTCAATTCCATGGCTACTTTTGAATTCTTCCTTTAGTGCCTCCTGTTGAAATAGTAAATGTTAACAAAAGAAATGTTTAAACAAAACACTATTAGGTTCTCCTCTTATTCCTTTCTGCTTCTGTTTAATTCAGACAAACTGGCTGAGTTCATTCTTTTATCTCATGTTTCGCTTAAAATGGCTACAGACAAATGACCTTTCTCACAATCTGTAATCTCCCTCAAATTTATTTCTGAAGACTATTAGCACACTTTATTTTTTTTAAGAAAAAAACACCTATTATAACAACTTGTTACTCTAACTCTGCTGCCAAGTTGGCTATTTTATTTAACAATAAATTGAATGCAAAAGCTCCCCAAGGTGGAAAGCACAGTACCAGGCTGGAAAGTTTAGCAGTTTAATTGACATTTCACAGTGTCCCCAAGCAGAAGCTAATTTCACTGCTGGTTGTATATACATACTTCATACTTGTTGTATATATTAGTAAACATGTACGTACATGTACATATATCTGTCTTGAGAATTATACTACAGCTGAACTAAGAAGGATTTGTTCATTCATATACACTCATGGATTCATCATAAAAAATTATTGTAACACAGAAAAGAAGTTAATGATTGGTGATTGTTTGAAATGTTAGTCTTTGAAAAGAAGCATATTTTTACAGTGCATGAATGCCCACAGAAAAGATGAAATATTCTCTTTTGGGTTAAATTGTGTAATTATATCATAAGTTATGCATTGAAGTGTTAACCCTTGTTCTCTAGGAATGTGGCATCTAGGTCTGTCTGTCCTCACTAAGTTAGACCTGGTGTCCTTTAAATAAGAGAGTCCATTTTGAGCCAAGTATAGCAGTACACATCTTTAATCCCAGCACTTGCAAGAAAGAGAGAGGCAGATCTCTGTGATATCTCCAGCAATAAACGAGGGAAGGAAAGGAAGCGAAACCAAAGGAGAGGAAGGGAAGAAGGGGGAGGGAGAGGAAGAGAGAGGGAGGGAAATTAAGGCACAAAGATATACTTAGAGGGAAAAAGCTGGGAAGAAACTTGGGGGAAGCACCCCAACCAGGGCTCTTACTTTGGGATTCTGTTCTTTAGAGCATGAATGTCTGTGGTTTAAGTGTGTGATTGTAGTAGCCCTGGAAAAGCAGTACAGAAGTAAAATACCTTATAGCAGTTGTTTACCTTGAACGTGACACACACACANAGAGAGAGAGAGAGAGAGAGAGAGAGGATGAGAGAAAAATTGTTCTATTTGCTGAGGGAGTCGCCTAATGTGTGTAAAATTAGACTGGAATCAGCGCTTATCAAAAAGGCCCCACTCGAGAGTTCCAAATGCTTCATCATTAGACATCAGAAATCTTATCCCTTAGAAAGAGCTTAAGATGGGAGGGATGAAGGACAACCTATCAAATGGCCCAGTTTTTCTTTAAACAAGAAGAAAACTCAGTTGCACTGATCTGCTGGATTTTATTGCATACACTGCACAGCACACATCCTAGTAAACACTGCTATGTGTAAGCGACAAGAGAGAGGCTGTAAGCCGGACTCACAAGTTTTCTCTATGAAGCTTAGGTTCCCTTCAATTCCTCCCCCAGGGTTGAGGTCCTCATCCAGCTGGTGCCCCTATTAGAGAGGAGACTAGCGGATTAGGAGGCTTTAGAAGCCCTGATGCTGCTGGGGCTGGCAATTCACAAGTAGTTGATACAGAAACTGCGGAGAAAAGCTCAGAGCACGGGGAGACTGTAGACGAGAAGGCAAGAGGCTCCGCGAGGCCCAGATTAATCTTTCCAGGAAGTAGCAGAGACACTAATGCCTAAGAAACATAAAAACAGACTGCAACAAAGCAGTGAGGGAAAAAAAGCACATTATAGCTTTTACTTATTTTCTTGGACTTTTATTTCCAAATCACACGATTGTCTGAGATGATTTAATGCACAATTACATAAAAAATGAAATTAACATGGTTTTAAAAGCATAAAAGCAACTGCTAAATAAAGCCATAACATTTTTCTCTGTGCTACCAAGATAATGAACCCTATTTTTCATCTCTAACTGTGCTTCTGTGTCATGAGTCTGGAATTTGGGGCAGGAGGGGGGGCAGGGAAATATACCTCTGCTACTGAGAGCCTGTCTCACAGCTTTCGTCTCTTCCAGAGGGTGGTGTATAGAGGAACAAAACAGCAGGGCCTGTGAGGAGCTGTGTCACCAGGGCACTGAATGCCTAAACACTCTAACAAGTGGGGGGGTAGAGAAGAGCAAAGTGGGGTGAACACAGCACAGACTATGAACCTCGGTACCGATTTAGATTTGACTACGGAGATGGGTTCTGACTCACAAGGAGGGTCTACCTTGATGGAGAATATCACTGGAACACGTTGTACACACAAGCACAGAGTGTGCAAGAACCCTGTCACCCGTGTATACTCATATGTACAAAATGCATATATATGTACACACGTACATACAGACTCTCCTAGGAATATTTTCCTAATTTCCAGTGGAAATGCCTACCACTTCTACTGATACATGTATGTGTATATGTGTATATATGTGTGTGTATGTGTGTATATATATATGTGTGTATATATATATGTGTGTGTGTGTATATATATGTGTGTGTATGTGTATATATATATATGTGTGTATATATATGTGTGTGTGTATGTATATATATGTGTGTGTATGTGTGTATATATATGTGTGTGTATATGTGTATATATATGTGTGTGTGTATGTATATATATATGTGTGTGTATGTGTGTATATATATGTGTGTATATATATGTGTGTGTATGTATATATATGTGTGTGTATGTGTGTATATATATGTGTGTATATGTGTATATATGTGTGTGTATGTATATATATATATATATATATATATATCCACTGAGTGTGTATGCATGTAAGGTACCCTCCAATTTTCAGGGGGAGAAATTGGACCAGATATTTTCAGAATGAATTTATAAAAAAAAGCATAGTATTATGTGATAGAAGTATAATTTTATTCACGATTGAATAAACAGAAACATATAGAGAGCATCTCTCATGATTCAGAAGTTGTGCTCCGGTTGGACATAAATTCACAGGAATGTTTTCCTGCCCTTGGGGAGAATATAGTCTAATATAATACTATATTTTACTATTCCTTAGTCCTGATGTATGGATATTTGCCAAAATAATACATTGCTAGAGGGAAGAATGCAATTCACTGATTTTTGTCACTGGAGATTAATAACTAAATGTCACTTAGTTAAGTAGCCTGTATAAATTGTAATGGCAGCCCCATCGCCTATGTACTTTGCCTTAGCTGGGAACAGTACTCGATTATATCGCACATCTTTTCTAGAGCAACTCTGTGCCTGCCTATGAGAACCTCAGTACCTGGTCTGATCCTGAAGACAAGGGACACACAGAATCAGAGTGTATGTGATGCCATGGATTTAAAAATTTGCTGGACCAAGTGTGGCACATAACGGCAGGAAGGCCAGAAGGTTGCCCCCCAAACTGAGCAGAAACAATTAAGCAAATTAGAAAAATAAACAATTAAGTGACTCTGATGAATATACCTGGCTTATCTTAGCCTGATACCAGCCAAATACCAGACATACCTAGTACCTGGTGCTAGGATCTGGCCATAACATCTCTACACACCCCTCTCAAAACTTTGTCTGCTTATTGTATGTAGGAAACCATGCTGAGGAAAACAGAGAAGGGTTGCTCGGAGGCAGCAACGATGGTTATGATTCAAGGCGACATGTCTGAGCCTAGAGATGGATGAAGATTAAGGTTTATGTGTAAATGTTCAGAAAAGTATGCATCTGTGCATTCCCTAAAATAGGAAGAGAATTGTCTCTCATTGAAAGAACACATGGCAGTTTCATAAGACTTCGGAGGGAGCTGCTTGGGGCATCTCATCCCATACAGACATTGAAGAGGTCTTCCGAGGGAGACGTATCATAGAGGACACAGGGCGCAGACCATGATCCAGCCTGTTCCCTCTTACTTTTGTTTTGAGACCTAGGATTTTTGTCACTTCAGGAGTTCTCTGTACAGATTTAATTTATCCAGATAAATTACCAAAATATAGCAAACTTATAGTATCTAAGTTTGCATAGCCACAAGAAAACTTATCTATATAAAGGGGAAGTCCTTGAAGAAATGGATTTCAGCCTCAGAAATAGAACAATTCAAATGTTTTGTGCCCAAGTGTGCACTCATGTGCTTGTCTTTATATGTATTTAATTTTTATATGCATATGTATATGGAGACTGTTTATATACATGTTACTATATATACACATAATCATGAGTATATGTTTGGTATACATATATGTGTATTTTTGAACCCTGTGCATGCAAAAAAGGTTTAACACCTATTTGGCTATTTCTTGTCTTTCAATAACAAATGAAAATAATTCTGTCAAATCATCTGTCAGGCTCACTACCAAGCAAGACTATGTCAAGTGTAAAATACTAGCGAGGTACAGGGTCATCTTAACTCATATTACCTTGAAGACTCTGGTATACTGCTCCCTCCTCTATGCAGTCAGTGAGTCCGCAGAACCGTTTTACTGCATATTTTTGTGACAGCATATTATGCAAAATTGTAACAAATGTTCCTTGTTTTCTTATGAATCATTAACCTAATATTTTTACTGGTAAAAGGTAAAATATTGTGAAATATTCTGAGAATTAGATTACCTGAAACCCCACAGACTCCCCAGATGGTCTCTAAATAGGAGACAAAGTACTCACAATGGATATGAATTCCAAGTTAGATTGTATAATGCTCTCCCTCCTGCTTTAATGTCCACTCCTGGAATTCTAGTTTCTCCTTCATCATAAACATTCTTTCTTAAATATTAATAGTAAAATAATTGTACTGCCAACCCAGATATTTTAAAGCCTGGTTTTGATTCTGCTTTCCAGCCATAGCCCTAATTCTCCCCTTTTCCATCGTGGGACCCCTGCTAGCACATTTTAATCTAAGCCCACTATAGCCTATGTCACTGTCTTGAAACACACTGCAGACAAGTCTCAGAACATGTCATCCCATTAAAACTGACTTTCCAAGGTTATTAATGACCTCTGTTGCTAAACCTGGTTGTCACTCCTGTCTCATTTTACAGGACTTGTAAGTAACTTGGCCAAGGACATCACATCCTCCCCCTCGGAATAAGTGTTGCCTTCTCTCAGCTTCCAGGGTGGTGTTGATCCTAACTTATTCACACTTCTTGCTGCTTTTCTGCTGTTATTCCCTACTCTTCCCTTTGACATATTCGTGTGAACTGTGGCTCATTTGCTGGAAACTTTCTCTGCACTGTGAAAAATCCTTTTCCCCAGGTGACCTCACCCCCGTCCTCTATATCCTACTTTTATGAGACCCACCGTCACATGTGATTGCCCCTGAACTTCAGACTTAAATATTCAACTGCTTACTCAATATGTTCACATGAAGGATAATCAATATCCCAAAGTTGACATGTCCAAAATTGAATTCTTGGTTTTACCTTCCAAATGGCCCTCACTATAGCCTTATCCATCCGAGTTAAGAATAGCTTCACCCTTCTGTTTTTTCAGGTCAAAATCTTTAGAGTCCTTCCTGATTCATGACTTACTTTCAAGCCATCAGTCCACATCCAGTTCTCACAGTTAATACATTCTAGAAATATTTCAGGCGTTTAACCACTGCTGACTATATGCCCCTCTCTTCCCCAGCCTAAAACCCCTGTCCTTGCTTCTCTGGATCATGCATAAGCCTTTATCAGCCCTCCCAAGAGGTTGTCTTATTTTGACCGTTGACCCCTGTAATCTCTGTTCTCAAAAAATGGCAGCCAGAATGATCTTTCACAAAGATAGATCAAACCCTGTCAGTCTTCATTTCAAATCTCTTCAATTACTCTCTGTTCCACTCAAAGTAAAGGTCTAAATACCTCCAGTGACCTGGGCAATCTATCACCATTGAACTGGTACTCCTTCCCTCTATATACGGCTCTAGTGGCCCTGTGTCCTTTGCTGGCCCTAGAAGTGTCTAGGCAGCTCTCACTTCCACTTCTGTTTTTACTTCCTATTCTCTATTTTCAGATAACTCTCTCCCAACCACCAGAAAACTATGAGACTCCTAGCCCACGTCTTCAGGCCTTTGATCAATCATTAGTTGATCATAGAGAGCTTTTTAAATAGTACAAAATCACAACACTGGACTCTAGCATTTGCTCACTCTCTCTGCCCAAGCTTCATTTTGCTCTGTGGCGTGTTTGTCAACCTCACTAAACAATTAGCCAGTTTATATTTCTTAACTATATATTGCATTAAGGCTGGAATTTATGTAAATTTTGTTCACTGTGATCTAGAACCTTGGTGCTCAACACAAGCAATTACCATATATTTTAAAATAAATGAATAAATACAGTTGGCATTGTATTCACTGTTTTACATGTTAACATATAATTTTTCTATGTAATATGCAAGAAAGTCCACATTTTTGTTAGCTACCTTTGCCTGCTCCAATATGGCCGCTTCTAGGCCAGGAGAATTTGTTCTAATAGTATGACTATGACATCGTTTGTTGACAAGTTATATATTGCTGGATATGAACATAGGATAAAAATAGGTAATATAAAGATTAATAACTATATTGATATCCACCATCCTTATATATCCTTCAAATTACTTTCTTCATTCTCTTTTGTTATCAGAGTTAATTTAGGACTCAAGAATGTACAAATTTCACATAGTTAGATAAAAATTATCAGCTGGCTGTCTAGAAGTTTGGCATTCATCTTCTCTACAGTTATAAGTTAAAAGAACACCCCTTCATTAGCACCTGAGGCACATTCTACATTGTTGTTAAAAATCTTGCCAACTTGATACACACAATGTACATAATTACAATAAGGTTTTTCAAATAAGTTATTTTCTTTGAAATAACCTTAAATTTATTAACCTTAGATTTATTTATCACAAAGATAGTATAGCCTTCCCTAATGTTCTCTGCAAAAGTGGGATCAAACCCAGGGCCTCCTGTCTGCTAGTAAGGCATCCGACCACAGCACAATATCCCCAGCTTGTAATCTTCCTACATTCACCAAAACTAAGAAATTGACATCATTCTGTCTGTTAAGCAAATGCATCTGAAAACCACTGTATTTACTGTTTGTGCCCAGTTAAGTCTCTTGTTCCCCTTTTGTTATTCATGGGTCTCCTCTATTGAGAGGTGTTGTATATCATTCGCCAGGATTTTAATGTATCATATGAATGTTGATAAATTGATATTGTCTGCTTTAAATATAGTAGACTGAGATCTATTGAAAGGAGCAATCACGTATGCCCATATCTTAAAATGTCTGTCATATTATTGATAATTCTTCCAAAATTAGTAGATGGCATATGACAAAAGTGTTGCATCTCCATAAATATTTGAGTAACATTGATGTATAACATCTAACAAGCATAGCATTTTACCAAGATTAATTAAATGCAAGTTATTTCTTGATTCATTAGCTAAGTATCTCTACTGCAGATGACAAAATTCTAACTCAGCTTGCACAAATGCAAATGATAATAAATTTTGAGATTGAAATGAGTCATCCAAGCATATGGTAGCTAGCCTCGTAAACCTGATGGTGTCCTCAGGGCTTGGTATCTCTTCCTTTCTCAAGTCTACACATTGAATTCGGTTGTCAGCACATGCAGGATGATGATGAAGATTTCAGTCCCCATCTTGTAAGTGGATCAGTCAGTGACCCAAAAAATAAACTGAGTTTATTGGCATCATCTAGGGACAGTTTATATACAAGGAGAAAGATGAGATCTCATGTATAAGACTTGGCAAATGTGCATCTCTAGAAGTTCTTAGCTGCTAATGGAGTATAAAGAATATCACAGAGGCAAACAGTAAATACCTATTGTTATATTAGCCTGCAATGGCTAAGAAATCTGTTTGAATGTTATAGGAAGCCATATAGTATCTTACAACTGTCCTGAGACTCATTCCCAATTACTTGTGAGATAAATAAAGCAAAAAATAATTAACCCTGTTTTATCCACGGAGAATTCAAGTCAATGATACTGAGTTAATTGGTTCTAAGAGCTGACTCTTATTCTTATTCGCTGATCCATCTGTAGTGGTGTTGCTTCTAATAATTACTTACAGCCACACAGAAGATATAACACCCAAACTTTTTTTACAGTGTTGCCTCAACCTCTATGTCCAATCATTAATGTCTTCTATCCAACTGTTCTAATGATCCAGCAGCAATGACATATTTCATGAACACATTTCACATTTTGAGCCTTTCACCAAAGGGCTGCTAGCTGTCATCCCAATGATCTACTGCTTAGATCCCCCACTGTGAGTCTTCTGGTCTTTCTTTTGTTTTGCAATATACCTACACTGTTGTCAAGGATACATAGCTCTTCACTATCTTGTTTGAACAGTCCACAAAATGTTCTATTAAAAGTCCCAATTAACTGTGTCTAGCCATTCACCTGTAAGCTCATCTGTTCCCTCCCCTGCCCACCCACACACCGCCAACCACTTGATCAAAAGAAAAAAATAACATGGGTCAAAAGACATCAAGAGAATGAATACAATGCTTGGGATCATTGGGTATCATATAATAGCCATGGGAATGCTATCTACAGTAATTGCTGCCTTAACAAAGCCGAGCAAACCCAGATTGAAAAGATGTAAATAAAAAAAGAAATCAAGGGAAAGGAGCACATTTTTCCAGTTTTATGCCTATTGCATTATTGGTATTTTAAAGGTTAAAGTTGGAATTTTTTCAGCATAAAATGTATTGCTTTCAGTGCAGCAAGAGAAAGACTGAGATAAGTGGGAAACATTTTAATCATTATAAAGTTATACAAATCCTTGAAATTTGGATTACATCATGTATTTAATCAATTGTCCACTTTATATAGTTAATTCTATGTAAGATACTGTAAGTCTAAGAACCTAGGCATTAGATTAAGGTAAACTATAATTATTATTATTATCATTATTATTCTTCTTTACAATTGGAATGTCCTTGAAGAATGCAGAACATTAGTGAGACTCGGTTTCATAATCTATAAAGTAAAATTACTGAAATCACTAACAATATGCCTTTGCCTTGATATCTGGCAAGCATGCATCAAGATAATGCATGCAATAATATGAGCACAGCTTTGCTCAAAGCAAGAATCAATGGATATTAGCACCCATTAAATAATATATATTACAATTAGAGAGGTTGTGAGCAAATCATTAGTTATATTTTATATTTGGACTCATAATCTTATAACATTTATTTGACTTTTTTAAAATTTTGCATAAAGGTTTTTGATGTTCAATATGCTATCTTGGGTATCACGCAAAGTTATTATTAAAGAAAAAAGACAGCAGTAAAGAAACCTGGGGATGCTTAACCTATATAAGAATATTTTCAGTTGGAACCTGGTGCTAGCTATCCCTGAGACAGGGGGGTTTCCTTTATGACCCCCTCATGGAACAGAAACTGATGTTTCAGTAGAATATTCTGGAAGGCCAGTTGTTTGACTTTCCAAATACCCAATTTTCAAAACTGTGTGGAAGTCTCCTGTAACTGAACAGTCAGCTCCTTCTTCCTAGGAGTTTTCAATGGAGCCAGAGCAGGATCTGAAACCAAAAGTCATAGGGGGGAACGCTTTCAGTATCTGGACTGAGCAAAGGTTCTGTGAGGTGAATGGTGGAACCTTCCCTTGATGGGATTCCGTGGTACTTATTTGTGAATGATTCTTTTCTCTATGGTGATTTCACATATAGTAAGTTATCACTTGAAGTACTTTTATTGTTATAATTGAAAATGCTGTAGAAAAAAGAAAAAAGAAAATGCTGTAGAACCAAATCCAAAATGCCTCTCTTTGACCCTTATCATTTATTTAGCTTATTGTGATCTTGGATGAATGACATAATTTTCATAATTCATCCCTTAGAATTCTTTGAATATCAAACAAAATAGAACTTGAAATACCTTTAGCAATTCCTGGCATCTAGTAATCACTCAATAAATGATTACTCTTACCATTAATATCCAAAGAGATGAGAACAAGGAATATAGCTGAGGGGTAAGACACTTGCCTAGCGTGTGTTGCTTTAGGTTCAAATCCCTGCTTGAAAAAGTATTGTCTGTATTGTCTGGGGGTGTAATGAATGAAAATACTGAAATACAAAAGAACAAGGATGAATTACTTGATATCTCGGTTTTAAGGAATTTTTTCCAGTGAAAAAATACTGAGCATACCTATCTGTGGAACAAGGGAGTAAATAATGCAAGCTCAGGGTCCTATAGGAACCTATTCGTTTGCATGTATGCATATAAAACAGAACAGAATTGGTCTTGAATGTAGGGTTACTGTGGTATCGAAATGAGAAGGAATGTCAACAAACAATATAACACATGGGTATAGTATAGAGAGTGATCTAGGACCCACCTGCCAACAAAATGACAGATCCGATCTACAAGAGGAGGCAGCACTATATGTTACTTTGGTGATTAATAAAAGTTCAAAAGGAGAAGAGATGATGTCTGCATGAAATAATTAGGGTGACTCTCATGGAAAAAATGATATTGGGACTTATTCTTGAAAGATGGGTAAAATTGAATGATTCATCCATTAGTTGATTCACCCAACTGGTGCTTAATGAGTATGACTCACCATAATTATCTCTGGAAACGCAGGAGAGTACCATCATACGGAAAATAAGATATGGGGGGGGCAGCAACTCTTTCCAGCAGACAATAGTGACAGTAGCTCTGTGGGTAAGAAAGTATACCTCTTGCAGGAATTATATAAATTTTAAAAAGATACTGAATCCGAAATTTGAAAAGCTCACATTTTTCTAGGCCGAGAAGGTAGAATCATTTTCCTTAGATAATGAGGAAGGGGCTATAACATTTTCAACAGGTATGATGGAATTTTGTTTTATGACCCAGGAAAACTAAGATCACTTTCAAGGCTCCTGCATACCAGTTTTTGGTGCTGTGATTCTTCATTTACCCCTTCATTTGCTGGATAAATATGTTTCCTAAGCACTCAATACAGACAAAGAGAGTGGGGAAAGGAGAGGGGAAGGAGAGGTACTTGTAGGAACAGGTATAAAACAAATGGATCTGAGGTCGACGTGTGAAGGGAACTGCTCTCTCCAATGAAGTAAAAGCTTAAATAACTGTAAATGTGCTTTCTCTGTTCTTTGTTAGGAAAAGAGAAGATTCTTGTTAAAAATCCAATTATGCCATTTTTCCATCTACCTTAGTCTGTTATGAGCAAGACTTCAAGTTGGGCTGAACAGATGACCCAAGATAAAAACACCAGGATAATAAAAACTGAATATATTCAACCAAATGCAATAATTCATATTTTTAGAGATTTCATTTAGACTATTATAATAATTTTAATACACAGCCTCTAAAATTTATGAACTGCACCTGGATGACATTTTCAGCCCACAAAGGCAAATGAATTTATTTACTGATACACAATCTTTCTAATGGTGGAGCTTTTTAATATGAAGCATGTGACTATAGTCATTTAAAATGAACACCACACACATCTGCTGAGAAGGCCCTGAGAGGTAGTTTCCAATGTGACCATGAGTTCTGTAAGCTAAGGTCAACCCAGGCTTCCATGTACCAATAAGGCACCTTACTGCTTCCCTTGGAAGGTTTCAAGCATTGTAATACATGCCCTTAATTAAATTGTGTGTAATTGAGAGTATGTACAACCAGAGTTGGCACAAATACCAAGGTAACATTGGCAACAGCAAAATGGAAGCTGTTATTCTATAAGAGTAACTCTGTCTTTAGCATGGTCCAGAATTGTAGAGTCATGGGGTTGAACAACAGAAGTCAGCTCTGGGTAAGTAGGCAAGGATGCTTGCCTTGAGAGCCTGAAGATGTGAATTTAATTTCCCAAACCCGTGTAAAAGTGGAAGGATCAAAGTGAATCTAGAGATGTCCTCTGACCTCTACCCGCAGAAGGTAGCACAATTCCCCCACACATATGATATGCACACACACAAACACACACACACACACATACATATATACATAATGCAACACACATACACGATGCACATACACAGTCCACACCCACACCCTCATGATGCACACACCTGCACACAATGCACACCCACAAACACGATGCGCACACACGTAATTTTTAATGAAGTTTAAAAAGAGGTGGTGAGGTGTGTTTTATGATCTCACCTTCCATGTAGCCACAGGTAATTTGGATAAGAACACGCTGAATGACCCAAACTGAGATTGTCAGGTTGGAACAGATTTTCCTCTGGAAATTTTGATTATGAGAGTTGGGAAGAAATGCATCTCCAGAAAGGTGGCAGGCATAACTCCACAGTCTACTGCAGAGGTGCCAGTATTCTGCCTCTCCACAGATCCCTACGGAAACCTCTCCTACATGAATCCTCTGAGAAACCCAGCCACCCCATGGTAAAATTCCTGTCTTGTTCAGTTTGTCTGAAATTAGTGTTTATCAGATGCAACCTGACAACAAAGCAAAAGGGCCCAAGAACAGCTTAGTTCTTCTACAATTGCAGTGAACAAAACAAATTTGAGTTTGAAAAATTATCCTAGCTCGATATAATCAGTATGATGCTTTTCAGCTGATGAAATTTTAAGTCGTCGATTGAAAACTGACTTTTTTTCTCTCACTGGAAAACCAGGTTTAATTTTATGGTGACTTTAAGGTTTCCCAAAATATTAAATAGTTCCTCTTGCTCTTCCTCCACTATGCACAAACTGAGAATAAAGAGAATGTCTAAAGCAAAAAAAAAAAGCAGAAGAGAAATGCCACAAAAATAGAGGGTCTTGTGCTCTAAATCAATTGCAATGGGTTTTAAATGTGAGCGAGGAGGAGTCCTTTCAGAGATGAAGTTAGGGCACAAAATGGCACTTCCAGGTTAGCCCTGTGATCTTGATGCGATTCATTTCAGCCCGTTGCTCGACATAGTCACAAATTCTTCCATCCTCATTTGGCTCTCTGAACTGTTCAAGGATATGTTTATCAGCCGCAGGAAGAAATGCCGGGGAGCTGCAGAAGATTGCCTTGTCTCTTTGTGTTACTCCCTTCTGCCCTGACATTTCCTTCGATTTCTAAAATGACACTGAAGGGATCTACGGGTTCAGATGGATTTTGGTAGACAAAGTTAATGTTACCGAGACCCAAACTCGGCTGAACAACAGTGAGGAGTCCCTTTCTCTTTGTCTCTTACAGGTCTGCTGGTTGTTGTTAATAACACTTCTTTTACAAAAAAAATACTAACAGCCGTAGCATGATCTTCAAAGAGAATCAACATTTCTTTTGTTAACAGGTGCGATTCAGAGAACCTGTGATGCAGAACCTCTGAGACAATGCCCTTTCTCGTAGGATGCTATGGAAGAGATTCTGTTACTGTCTATTAATTGCTTGAGCTACACTGTCGTGTGATGCCGTTAGCACAGAGCCTCGATTGAGTTACATTCTTGTATTCAATTAGAGTGTGCGTTATTGTACATGTTAACACTGTAGAACCACAGATGCAAGCCATCTGTAGATTTGATTTCCCCACTCATAGTCCTCAAAAATGGAGCAATTTAAATCAGCACTCCTAGAGAGACTTGGGAAATAAACTAAGCTCATAAGCACATCAGTTGCAGATTTCAAAACAAGGACAGCGTAAAATTTAAATTTGAAAGACTCTATCAAAAGTATTTGCATAATTAGAATCGCTGGGCATTTTAATCATTGTAAGTGGTCACTCGTATCCAAAGAAGAGGAAGATCAGAACTGGAACTGCTCGCTCATGTCGCCATGTTTTCCTGTGCTTCAACGGAAGTTGACTTTATGAGGCGGGAAGATCAGAGCATCTTACAAAGGTGATGAAGTCCAGGGAGCCTAAACTTCCCAGGGGAGGAGGGCCTGCAGCATGCAAAACAGTCGTAGCAATGCAGCCTGGTCCCCAGATCCTTTCTTGGTGGTGGACCCACTCCTGATACCTGCCATTGTCAAGCAACTTTTCACTGTGGAGAAACAGGAAGTGAAAATACTTGGCTTACAGCAGGGCTTAATTTCTCAGACTCTTTCTCATGAATTATTCTAAAAAGATGATCTCCTACAAGGCAGATTCTCACTGAGGTAGCTCAGTAATGCATTATAGTAGTGGGCAATCATTTACCTTTGACAACCTGGCATTCACATGGTCAGTTTTGTCACTTAATGTCAGTGTGGATTGAAGATCTACCTTTGTGCTATCATGACCTCTTCCTTAAAAACATGAAGCATACACCCCATTGCTTTGGCCAAATTCCAGCCTAGGTAATTACATTCTGTTACCTAAAGACCCCCTGTCATTTCAATTAGAAAAATCTTTTTGCCTTTCTCCTCCACCTGTGGCGTCCACAGGTAGGGACTGCTTTGCTAAACTGCAGGCTTGTCTTGCTCCTGAAAGAGGTCCTCTTCATCATGGTACTTAATTAATATTTATTGTGTAGCCACAGGGTGAATGACTTGGGACAGGGTGACTGGGTAATTAAGTGTTCCCGACTGGCAGTTGTCCCTTCTGAGAACAAATGGAGAGAACCAAAGTTTGAACAGTCTTTATCACAGAAAAGACAAATACCTTTGCCACACAGCCCTCCACTCCCTCACTGGGATTCTAATACCTGTCCATCTGGTATACCTCTAATCAAAATGTTTGCTTTTAGATCACTGGATTGTAAGAACATCAAAATCATGTCAAAAATTTCTTTGTAGTAACTGACCAAAAATTGTGAGCTTTCCTTTCAGATTGGACCAATTTCAAAGTATGACTCTCTCTTCTAGGGGCAGGAAGTACAGGTGGGTTTGGGGGGCATTGTCTGTTTTTCTGATAAACAGTATGATGCTAACATACCAGTAAGCTGGTAACAAGTCTTCTCTGTTTCAGGAATATATCGGTGGCTACTCTATCTGCTCCCTTCCCCCCATTTAACATTATAGCTCTCTTTGCAGGACACAAAGACCACAGAAAGTCTTAGAGTTTTAATGTTTCCTTTCTCCTTTTCCCTGGCATTGTCTTGATTTATGGCTTGATTTAAGAGCTATTGAATGATTTTACAATCTTTCGTTGCACTTTTTAATTGCCCCATGCCCAGCACTATGTACAGACTGTCCAGATTTCATTCCTTGCACCGTAGTTTCCCAAAGGCTGGGATGCTACTGTGGGATTACCCATTTCAGCCACAGAAGACTCATCCTTCTCCTTGAATCTCTAACCTTGACTCTCTATTCTAAATACTGTGTATTATGCAACTGCCAATTCCTGCATCCTCAGCAGAGGTATTTGGAAGACAGGGAATAGTCAAAGAAGCTCTTCTCTGTCTAGAAAGCTCTCTGCAAAACACATCACAGAAAGTTTTCAAATTCGCTCAAAAATGATAGCAAACATGAACTAAGAAACACCATCTTTCAATGTTTCTTTTTAAAGCGTTGCTCAAACATGTCAAATGGCTCCCCATCTTTGTGGTTTCAGGAGAGGCCGAGCTGTGTAGGAGCATCGTTATGGAGACAATGGAAATATTCCCTCTATTAGAAGGAAATCTTATTTTTAAAATGTCCCGTTGTTTGTGTTTGCTTTGAAGCCAAGTGAGATTTTCATTTTCAATGGATATGAGAAAGTTTTAGGCTTTTTGTTGATGTTTTTCTTTGTGTGTGTGTGTGTGTGTTAGTTTGTGTTTAAAGAACCTAAATTGTGACAAAATGTATCTCAGTTTCCAGAGCACAGTGACTTCATTCTCCTCCCTGTGCTCCACTCCTCTCAGGTATTCTACTAATTCTGCTTTCTAGCCCACCAGCTTTTTAGTCCTCTGTTTCTTCTAATATTCTCTTCCTTGGGCTCCTGGGACATTTTCATACTGGGATGACACATCCTTATTTCCTTAGAGTTTTCTCAGCAAACCTTTTGTCCTGCTCTACCAGAAGATGACTGCAAGTGCAGATCTTTTCTCCCATATTTCAAACAGCATAGCCGTTCCGGGTAAATTCACTGTAAGGGGATTAGAAGATGACAAGATTTCAGGGCAAACTGGAGGACAAGGACTAGACATGGACAAGGAGAAGGCTTTTCCAAAAAGAACTTCTGTTCTAGAATTGGTTAATGAAGTATTAATGCACACAGTGGCATTTTTTTTTCTGAAAATTGTTTCAAATTCTGTGGTGCAGAATTAAGATACAGAGGACTAGAAAAGAAAAAAAATGAATGGTTCTTAGCTGCAAAGCAAATGGTGAGCACATGGGCGTGCATTTCTGGTTGTCTGTGCACTGGGGCCTGTTTGAAATTCCCATGAAGAAAAAGTAAAAGGATGATTCCAAAGCAATGCTCCCAAGAGTTTTATGCTATCTTCAATTAGCAAAGGTGTCACTGGAGTAGATCTGAAAGTATCCCTAAAGGGTACGGCTTGCCTGGCAGGTATTGACTTTGCCTTTATCCAACGAAGGTGTATGTATATACTCACATGAATACACATGCAGGTTCATGGGCAAGAGTGTGTTCTGTGAAGTTTGTGTGTGCTGAAAGAGCTATGTATCACAAAACTATAGAAGCACATGCATTCTAGGAGGTATGTATGAGATGAGGTGCTGAACTGACTGCATATTCTATAAGATATGTTGTGAATGCCCACATTTTAAGAATAGTATATGTGGGCTGTATGTGTGCAAGAGGAATAGGGAGGAAGAAGAAGGGGAAGAGCGTTGACAAAGACAGAAGGAGGGATGGAGGGAAGTAAGGAGGAGGGAAAGGTGGATAGCTAAGTGAAAGGCCTGGAACAGAGGTGACAACATTGAAATGACCTTGTCCCCTACAGCAGGTCATATTTAGGTGGGGACTATCCTATTATGCCTTTGAGAATTTTGTCAAATAAATGCCATGCCCAAATATAAATACTGATTCTATACCTTAGGACATTTAACATTTCTAAACAATAATTTCTGTATTCATGATCAGCTCGGACTAATGTAAAATTAGTCCACAGTATGAACTGTCACTTAGTTTTTCAAATTATGTATCAATTTTTCTAATTTTGTGACAGAGAAAAAAATAAAGGACAATAGCCAAGGAAATAAGAGCCATAAAGGACGGAGAACAGCTAAAACAGTGAGTGATCAGAATATGCTAAGGAAGTGAGCAGACAGTTAACCTCATTTCTTCTTCTTTTCCCAGATTAAAGTCAGAATCCTAGGCAGGCAGTTCAGGGAGAAACTGCCTTGATTTTTCTGCCTGGTTTCAAGTTATATCTAGGAAAGAAGTGGAAAGTTCTGGGGCAGGGGGATGTGATCAACCAAGGTGAGATGCAATGGGAATCTGAATAACCAGAATTGATAATTTCATGTCCAGGGGAGAAGGCAATTCATCAAAGGTACTCTATAAGGCAAGTTTTGGTGTTTGACGGGTGGGGGGGACGGACCTGGGTGACTCCAGTACTAAAATCTTTCTGTTTTCTCCAAGATACACAAGTGTTCATGTTTGCTTTGCTGTTGTTGTTATTGTTTGTTTTGTTGTTGTTTGTTTTGTTGTTCTTCTTCAGCTATAAAATCTTTGAAAGCTTACACTGCCATGGATGTAATTCCTTCTTTTAAAGATGATACCCAAACTTGGACCTTACTAAATGGCCTAGTCTATCGGTACCCTCCTCCAGCCATTTTATTTCCCTGTAGGTTGCTGCTTACAATTCCCATTCATGGCCCCCTCCAAAGAATTTCTGTTTATCCATTCACAGAGGGCACAGACCAAGCTTCTCCTATTGGAATTCCCTTTCTTTTCCTTCTTTAGCATATAAATTTTACTTAATTGTTTCAGCTTCTGTTATTATAATAAAATGCCTGAGAGAATCTAAGAGAATCAAAGAGAAAAGGATGACTTGGGATCACAGTTTTAGAGATTTCAATTTGTTTTCAGTCCAATCCCTTTGGGGGCTGTGGTGACTCAGTACGTCTTGGTGGAACCATATGCCAAAATCTGATGTAGGGCGGAGTGGAGTGAGGGGGGCAAAAAAAGAGTCGAGGAGATCAAGTTTCTTATCATTTCTTCAAGGACATGAACCCAATGACAAAATAACTTTTACAAGTCTCTATTTCTTAAAGGCTCCAGCATCCATCCATAGTGCTGTGGGTTGAGCGCCGTCTTAACCGTGGGCCTTTGGCGTACCCATAATATCTAAGCTGTAATGTTTTAATTTTGTTCTTGTGTCTTTTCCCCTGATCTTTCTGTCTTCACTCCCCAAACTACTATGATGTGTGTGCCACCATGACCTGCAGCATTGTTTCCTTGACTCTGTTGAAGGCACCAGTTTCCCTTATCTTGCATCTTGGCCTACAGTGTTACAGCTATTGTGAGCACCTGTCTTTCAGACTAGACCTTTAAACTTCTTAAAGAGTTACACCCTTTAGCTCTGTGTGTCTTCTCTACCACGATAATCAGCACCAAATAGCCAATACTGGGGCCAGAGGAGTAGCCTCCTGATCAGAATGCATGTTCTGTCTGCCTTTCACACAGTGGTAGCATTCAGCATGGTTTGCTTAGATGTTTACCTAAATTGTGCCTCTTCAGTGGTTCTGGACTTATGTTTGGCACATTTTTGTTTGTCAGCTTATGCCAACTTTGCCCTCCACATGCCCACTTACCATATTCTTCTTCCATCTCCTTTCCCTACCTATGCTCTGCCTGTTTATATGATTCTCAATGGACTCTAACAATGACACAGGCCCATTTGTTGTCTTGGCCTGATTGAAACGGTTGGAGAAGATCTGGAACACAACTGCCCCCTTCTTTCTTAGGAATATTTGGAGACACTGTTATTGGACTTTTCTACTTCCTCTACATTATTTTGGTTTTGACTGTTAATCTTAGCATTATTTATTAGCAAATTAATGATTGTTTGGCTTTTGCTATTGTTTGTGTAATTGCCACACTCCCTGAAGGGAACCACTTGACATTTGACAAAGATGGTGTAGAACTTGGAAGATATAGAGAGAGGGATGTGTGTGTGTGTGTGTGTGTGTGTGTGTGTGTGTGTGTGTGTACTAGGTCAGAGTGCTTCCTCTAGATATTTTTGGCATGGCTAAGATGTGCTAGGAATATTTGATTTTGAGATAAGCTCTGACCACCTTTCCCTTATAATATTGCCAGAACACATACATTTACCCAAGACAGTGTCAGACTGTGAATGCAGCAATGTGGTACATGGGGGCCACCCACAAAATTCGCTGGTGTGTTTGAGCTCAGTGTATCTGCAGCCTGTGGTGAATGAACTACGGTGACCTATTTCTTCCTTTTCATTTGAAAATCAGGACGAAGTGGTCGAATTGTGAATGGGGAACTAATAGGATGAGTGGATACAAGAAAACAGCATGCAGCAGCTTAATGAAAGAAAAATGTAGCTGATGCTCCAGATACAAATAAAATGCTCCTTCAAAATTACAGTTTTTCCAATCTATTTATTTGCTTCATTTTCTTTAACTGTTATTTCACTCAGCTCCAACTTTTAATATTCATTGGATAAACAACACAGAAAAGCTTAGTTATTTTCAATTCTTCCTTGAGCTCCTTCCAATATGTTTTTATGTCTCTCAGTAATGGTGTATTTAGTTAAAATAGGACACTGCAGTTTGCATGGTGAAGTCATTTCTCATTTCAAGTTGTCTACGGTC
>LOJH01012337.1:7025-25680 GCA_001685095.1 Ellobius talpinus
CTGTCCTGGAACTAGCTCTTGTAGACCAGACTGGCCTTGAACTCACAGAGATTCACCTGCCTGTGCCTCCGGAGTGCTGGGATTAAAGGCGTGCACCACCACCGCCCGCAGTTTCCCATTTCTAACTGCAGGACAGTTTCTCAGGCTTGTTCAGTCTTCTACCATTAGCACAGTCTGAAGGTTTATGCTCTCTGCATTCATATGTTGATGTTCCATTAATAAATTCTCATGAAGGTAGTATTAGAAGATGGGATGGGGGAAATAATTAGGTAATGATTAGTGCCCTATAGAAGGCCATAGAAAGCTAATTTGCCCTTTCTATCACATGAATACATATCTGCGAACCAGAAAACTGGCCCACTAACCTGTGGGCATTCCTATTCTGAATTTCCAGGCTTCTGGAATATTCTTGGTTTATAAATATTTCATACAACTCAAGCAAGTTAAGATAGAACACTGGTACCAGGAATGGGATGCCGCTATGACAAATACCTAAATATGTAGTCATGTCTTTGAAACTGAGTTTAACTGGGCAGAAGTTATCAGAATTTTGAGGTACAGACTGGTCAGAGCCGACATCAGTGTGAGTAGACCATTAAGGGTAATTCTGTTGAGGGTCTGCTTCCAGTCTCAGAGAATACCTGAGGTGTTTACTTCAGTAATCCTTGGGCGCAATACCTAGGCAGTTTACCATCGCATTTCCAACTGGGAACTTACTGACCAAATGGAAGGTCAGGCTCCCGTCCACATATTTCTATATGCCAGAAACCAGTGTGAATCTAGGTCAGCCTGGGAAGCTGAAGTGCATTTAAGGTCAAGCCCACCAAGGACCCTGACTAATCATTTCACCCCAGGTCTTGAACAGGAACATCTTCAGAAGCTAGGGCACAGTAAGTGTGAAGATAAAGCTAGACTCTCTGTTAGAAGCATTTCAAACCACCTGTTCATCTTTTCTAGATAATTAAGATTCACTCTTGATTCTTCCCCCAGTTCTGAATCAACCACAGGAGAGACTGTGAGGGACAATCGAGTGGGGTGCGCAGCTTGTGCCACCCACTTTGTGTCCGTTTTTTGCTCTCTTCTCTTGGGCCCTGGCAGCAGCTGTCTAAGCTTCTTGCTGCTCATTTTGGCTTAGTTCATCAAGCACTTCCTGCCAGCCAGGACCAGCTTCCTGAAAATGCAAACCTCCTGTGTTATTTCTTTGTTTAGGACCCTTCAGGGGCTCACTCCCTACTGGGTAGAAATTCAGGTCTATTTGTGTTGTCTTGTTTTCAAAGGCCCTTCAAGGTCTGTTCTCAACATGGGAGCCAGAGTGGTTCTTTCAAAGTGGAAGTCAGATCCTGTGGATCCTTTGCTTTAAACACCCACTTGGCTCAACATTTTGCTCAGAGCTAACACCAAAGTCCTGTCTTGTTCTGGCAGCTACCCTGCCTGACATCAGCTACCACTGCCCACCACTGCTTGCTCAGCTCAACCACATGGAGACCCTGATGGCTATAGTACCCAGAGCACCCCCACCTGAGGGCCTGCTGGTCTCTCCCTGTGACAGTTCACTCCAAGGCTTCTTCCTCTCTCAGATGTCACCTTCCCATGGAGCTGAGCCCTGACCATTCACTTGTAGCTATAAAACTTCCTTCTGAACATTGGGATCTGTAATCCTCATTCACACATCATTAGATGCTGTACACCTTCGTTTTGCCAGTGGTTAGTCTCCCTTGCTAAATGCTAGGTTACACAAGGAAGAGAATTTTGATCAATTCACTTGGCGACTCTAAAGTCTTACAACACTGACATCAGAGCAGCCCCAGGGCTTGGTCTGTGTCTTCAGCTTCCTCTCTGGCTACTGATTTCCTCAGCAATCCTCAGCATCCCATGACTCTTCCTACCCCACACAGTTACCTCTCATCCCCTGCCTTTATTCTTTTGTCTTGGAATTCTCGGCTCAACACCCACCCCAGGGTTTTTATCTGGCAACTTGAGTTTATCTCTAAAAACTCAAGTCAGATTTAACTGCCTCTAAAAACCTTGTATGAGTCCCCAAGGCTGGGTTAAGTGTTCACTCTGTTCTCCCATCACACTCATTGATTCATATTTAAAACTGACTACTATAAATATCTGTTTGTGTTCCTTCTCTTCACTAGGCGGAGAGCACCTTGAGGAACAAGGGTGAATATTATTTCTTTAACCCTGTGCTTCTCGGATCCTGGCATAGTGCAGGGTACTTAGCAAGTGTTCAGACTTGTTGATGTTGAGTGATCAAATGGTGTAGTTCAGAAATCAGGAAACCACAGTGCATCAGGCTTAGAGTGAGGCCCTAGGATGACCTCTAAGATCAACAACATTCCAAGTTGGTAAAACCACATAACATCTGGCAAGAGGGCCAGTGGGTACAAAGGGCAGTTAGTGAGGGGGGTCATGGAAAACACATGTGATACTTCGGACTTAATGGATCTTTAGAGAAACAGAAAAGGGAAATCAAAGTGGTCTACCTCTCAGGCGAAAGCTTGAAGTCAGGCTAGAGCTGGGCGAGAAGGGTGCCAGCCAGCCAGTCCCCAGAGGCATGCACGATGGCACTAGAACTGTCAGAGTTATTGGGCTCAAATGGCCAGTGCCTTCTGGCCCAGAGCTCACCATTTACTAAATAATCCCCTCCCCTCCCCCGCACCCAGATATTAGCCACAGTAAGAGGTAAGACCAGAGAAGCCTGGAAATTTGGGGTGACTATTCTCTCCTAAACAGTTGCCCTGCCATCCCTTGCCAACCTGTACTGGAGCGCATGTGTGGCCACCTGCTCACTTGCCTTCTACTGTTACTGTTGGCAGGTTAATGACCTGGTGACTTCTTTGCCTGTCACCTTAGAGTTGGGGGCAGTGAAAATCTACCAGAGTGGCATGTCTACTGCCGTGGAAACAGATTTTGGGCTCTTAGTGACATTTGACGGCCAGCACTACGCCTCCATTTCCATCCCAGGCTCTTATATAAACTCCACCTGTGGGCTCTGTGGGAACTACAATAAAAACCCACTGGATGACTTCCTCCGCCCAGATGGCAGGCCCGCCATGTCAGTGCTGGACCTGGGAGAGAGCTGGCGTGTCTACCATGCCGACTGGAAGTGTGGTTCTGGCTGTGTGGACAATTGTACCCAGTGCGATGCAGCCACCGAGGCTCTCTACTTTGGTTCTGACTACTGCGGCTTCCTCAACAAGACTGACGGTCCCCTGTGGGAGTGTGGCACTGTTGTGGATGCCACGGCTTTTGTGCACAGCTGTGTGTATGACTTGTGCAGCGTGAGGGACAACGGCACGCTCCTCTGCCAAGCCATTCAGGCCTACGCCTTGGTGTGTCAAGCCCTGGGCATCCCAATCGGAGACTGGAGAATCCAAACTGGGTGTGGTAAGCTGGTGTGCTGTCCTATGAAAGATGCCCCCCATTCCAGGGACAGGGATTGGATTTCAGGCCTCCTCCAGACCCTGTCTGGCGGGCTGAGAGTGAGGGTGGTATTGAAATATCACAAATTATACAGAATGAACAATGAAGAGATCTTTGCTCCCACTGTCAGAACCAAGAAATAAGGTAGCATCAATGAACATAAGGCATCTAGAAACAGGAAATGAATGATGGAAAAATACCTGGCTAGAGGAAACCCCGTAGTGGGGATGACAGCTCAGAGCTGAGCCAGGGAGAGCTTCCACAGCTGGCTCTTGAGGAAGGGCAGAAGGTAGTTTAGTGGACAGAGCCCTCGTGGGGGCGTGGCTTCCCTCCCAGGTGAAGGCTTCCAGCCCTGGCTCTTTTTAGCTCCTTAGCTTAGGTCCCCACCTCCAGGGCCTTCAGAGTTTGTGCGGTTTGTTCTGCAGCATCTCATCTGACCAGGTCAGAGAAAGGGCCATAGACAGAGAATACAGCCTATCATCAATATGGAAGCCCCTCTCTTGCCAGGAGTCAGGAGGCACCTGGACTGCTGGGGATATCCAGGGTTTTTTGTTTGCTTGTTTGGTTGGTTTTTTGTTTGTTTGTTTGTTTTGTTTTGTTTTTCCAAGACAGGGTTTCTTCCTGTAGCCCTGGCTATCCTGGAACTTGCTCTGTAAACCAGGTTGGCCTCAAACTCACAGAGATCCGCCTGCCTCTGCCTCTCAAGTGCTAGGATTAAAAGTGTGTGCCACCACCACCTGGCATATCCAGGTCATTTTACAATAGGCTTTTTGGATGATGTTTTCCCATACTGTTTAGCTGTCAGCTGATCCTCTCCACCTCCCTATCCCAGTTAAATCTCCCCTTTCCTACTTATATAAAAGTATAAAAGCACAAAAATAACTTGTCTCCTTCCTGGGCCCTGGCTCCCTTCACATGAGTAAATGGACAGTTGCTGTCCATGCCTTTGAGAGGCTGTGTGTGGAGGTGAGATTTAAGTTTCTTTGAATTCCAAGGCTAAATGGAGCTTCCCTCCACAAGTGTGAGTTGGAGCCACATAAATCATCGTCTGTCAGATTCAAATCTCAGTATATTGGTCACACTACCGAGAGACAGTGTATCTTTCCTGCTGTGTGAATGACTGACCAGCCTCCATTATACTCAGAGGAGCCATCTCATAATTCACATTCAAGTTGAATATGGCTTCTCTTTGAGCCTTATATAATCCAAGAGCATCCAAATTGCCCAAGTAAATTTTTATAAATAACGGTTGTATATTTTTCCTAGTGGTCTGGTGCTTGTCTTATATTCACCCCCCCTTACTTGGATGAATTATATTTAATTCAGAGCTGGTTTGCTAGACTTATGCCTGCTGGATTCAACTAGATTCAAACATTTATGTAGACTTGAATGCTTTTAAGTAAGAGACGCGAGCTTCTAAGGCACGGACGGGCCTGGGAAGGCAGCAGCTAGCTCCCAGCAAGCCTCCCAGAGGAACAGGCACACAATCTCTGCAGACTGCTCAGCTCCTTTCTCATTTTTAATGTCCCAGGAATTCATTTCCACAGTCTGCCTCCGTCACACTCTGATATTTTAAGTGCCTTCTTGTTTGAAATTTCATGTCCTCAAATTGCTGCTCTAACGGGCACAATTTTCATTTCTCCTGAAAGTTTTATTTCCTCCTAAGAATGGGCCATGCTCTTTAAAATCAAGGCATCTCCTATGTCCTTGGTGGAGGATTGGAAAACATCTTCAAGACCGTAGATCACTGAGTAACAACCCTTGATTGAGGAATAGGGCTAAGTTAGTAGGGACAGCAACTTCAAGGTGAAATTTAGTGGGTTTGAGTTCAGGTAAAACTTCACAGCCCCATCATATAGAGAAAGCAATTGTGTCAGTACTTACAGGTGTCCCCCTTCAGTCTCTTCCTCAGTATGTGGCCACCCAACCCTCAGTCTGGGGCCTGGATGATCTGGGAGGAGCATTGGTGCTTTCTCCCGGCCCCTGTACTGGTTGGCTTTGGGTCTCCTCACCTGTGACTGAGCTGTCTTCCTTTCTCTGCACCAGTGTCCACCGTGCGGTGCCCAAGCTCCAGCCATTATTCTGTGTGCACCAGTAGTTGCCCTGACACCTGCTCGGACCTGACGGCCTCTCAGAACTGTGCCACCCCGTGCACGGAAGGCTGTGAGTGCAACGAGGGCTTTGTCCTCAGCACCAGCCAGTGTGTCCCATTGCACAAGTGTGGCTGTGACTTCGACGGCCACTACTATACCATGGGGGAGTTCTTCTGGGCCACGGCCAACTGCACGGTGCAGTGCTTGTGCGAGGGTGGAGGGGATGTCTATTGCTTCAACAAGACCTGCCGCAGCGGGGAGGTGTGCGCTGTGGAGGATGGCTACCAGGGCTGCTTCCCCAAGCGGGAGACTGTGTGCCTGCTCAGCCAGAGCCAGGTGCTGCATACATTTGATGGTGCCGCCTATGCGTTCCCATCGGAGTTCTCTTACACACTCCTCAAGACCTGCCCCGAGCGTCCTGACTACTTGGAAATCGACATCAACAAGAAGAAGCCTGACGCCGGGCCTGCTTGGCTCCGGGGTCTTCGGATCCTCGTGGCTGACCAAGAGGTCAAGATAGGAGGAGTTGGTGCTTTGGAAGTCAAGGTAAGATTCCTTGCTTCCTTCGAGGGTCTTCAGATGGAGTGATGGAACTGGCTCTTTTCACCCAGTTTGGCTTTCTTCCTCTGGCTGTGAGTGGANAAAAAAAAAAATGGCTCCCACCATGGTGGCATTTTTTAAATGATTGCCCCCAAAATGATTGCCCCCAAATGAGATTCTAGCAAGTAGAGAAATGGAGCCAGGTTGTACTTTCCTGAATTAGAGAGTAAAAGTCCCTCTCTATAAGTACAAATCTCCACAGAAGGCTGTGTGCCAAGAACTTTTCTAAGCCTTTTTCATGAAGTAGTTTATAGTATTACCTTTATCATATAGCTGTCAAAACTAAGGCACAGAAAGGTTAAGACACTTCCTTCTGGGACACCCAGCTTCAAAATGGGATTTAAGTGCAGGTAAGCCGGCTGTTGTCATCTGTGTTCTGCATATGTAATATTCCTTCTGCATGTAGAAGGAAGTTCTCAGTATAGAAGGCAAGGAAAGATTCCTTGGGGTGCCTGCCCTCTGGCATGGGCTAATGTAGCCATGATCATGTGTCCAGGCTCATTGGTTCTGGAAGGAATCTTGGGCAATGCTTGATTCCATAGAAGGAGGTGCCGAAGGGCTACGTGAGGGTCCCACAGTTGACTTGGCTGAGATGAGGTGATGCCAGGAAAGGATTCTTGCTCCTTTTGGTCTAAGGTGATCTGAGTGACATTCTGAAAACAGACATCATCATCACGCAGCCTAGGGGGATAGCAAGACCCATTGTCCACAGAGGGGAAAGGCTGTGTTCTCAGCCCCATTAGTGAATTGACAGAGATTAGCCTAGTGAAGGAATAGCAGGCACAGGTGAATGGACATCTAGACATTAGCTCTCCTTGATGTGCTCCAGTGGTCTGGGGCACAAGAAAAATTAAAATCCGATGGCAAAAGAAGGAAGCAGAAACGTGTGGAGAAAGGGGGCTGTCTGGGAACCAGTGCCTGAAGGGGAATTGCTGCAGGAGGAATACAGCTTTTCAAGACGGTTTCACTCAGTGCGTTTGTGTGCGACCAGCTTAAGGTCTGGGACACACTAAGGTAATGAGAGAATGGAGTTTCAGAAAACAAACAAGCGTACGAACAGACAGTTGGGGTCTGTGTCCAGTTTACACACAGCATCAGCTCTGTGGTGTTTTCACAGAGCTTGTCCTGGCGCAGAGCCGGCTCTTTCCCAGGCTCAGAGGCAGTGGGTCCTTAGTGGGTCCCTGTCACTGATAGCAGCGCTTTTGATTTTTTCAGCTCAATGGTCAAGACGTGGAATTACCCTTCTTCCATCCTTCGGGGAGGCTGGAGATTCATCGAAACACAAACAGCACGACTGTGGAGTCCAAAGGCGTGGTGTCAGTCCAGTACTCCGATGTGGGCCTGTTGTACATCCGGCTGTCCACCGTGTACTTCAACTGTACTGGGGGCCTATGTGGCTTCTTCAACGCCAATGCTAGCGACGAGTTCTGCCTTCCTAATGGCAAGTGTACAGACAACCTGGCAGTGTTCTTGGAGAGCTGGACGACCTTTGAGGAAATTTGTAATGGCGAGTGTGGGGACCTGCTGAAGGCCTGCAACAATGACTCGGAGCTGCTCAAGTTCTACCGGGGCCGCTCCCGGTGCGGTATCATCAACGACCCCTCGAACAGCTCCTTCCTAGAGTGTCATGGGGTGGTCAACGTCACTGCCTACTACCGCACCTGCCTCTTTCGCCTGTGCCAGAGCGGAGGCAATGAGTCGGAGCTGTGTGATTCTGTGGCCCGCTACGCCAGTGCTTGCAAGAATGCAGATGTGGAGGTGGGCCCCTGGAGGACCTATGACTTCTGCCGTAAGTTAGGGCTGCACCATAGGGAGGCTAAGGCTGGGGATGCATCCTCTACCATGGTTTGCTAGTCGGGACTTCTTAGTGGGACCGAGCTCAAGGGGAGTCCCATGACCTGTCCTTGATCCCATTAACCCAAACTAGACTGTTTCTCACCTTTATTTTCACTTGTGTGTGTGTGTGTATGATTTATATGTGTGCATGTACACATGTACATGTGTGTGTAGACGCTAGATATTGACATTGATATCTTCCACTAGTCCTTTCCACCTTACTTTTTTTGGTTGAAGATTTAGATTTTTAAATTTTGTGTGTGTGTGTGTGTGTGTGTGTGTGTGTGCACGTGTGCATTGGAGGCCGGAGAACATCCAATGCCTTGGGACTAGAGTTACAGACCATTGTGAGCATCGCAGTATGGGTACTGGTACCCAAACTCAGGTCCTCTGCATACTCTTAATTGTTGACCCACCTCTTCAGCTGCTCCAGCCTTATCTTTTGAGACAGTGTCTCTTATTGAATCTAAAGTTCACTGACTAGAGAGCTCCAGGGTTCCACTTCTCAGTGCTGAGGTTTTCTATAGATGCTGGGGATCTTCATGTTTGTGCAATGGGTACTTCATCAACCTAGGTACCTCCCAAGTCCCTTCTTTTCCTTTTTCAACACATAGCATCTTTTCCTTGTAGAGCAGTTAGCCGTCCCATTGTCTGGTGGTTTTATCCACAGAGAGCACAGACACTGGGTTAAAAGATCAGAAATCTTGGTGATGGCTCTGTGGGTGCCTTCACCTTGAGCAAAGAAGAGCCCCATTCATTTTTGTATGGCACAATCAGCTGGGAAGTTTTTCAGGGTGTTGGAGATCAATGTTTCTCTCTGGGGAAAACCTGACAATGGCTATTAAGACAGTCCCACGTACCTGGCTCTTCATTTTGTCCCCAGAGTATGTGATCCCTCTCAGCCGGGCAGTGGTGATACTAGTAGTCATTAGAATCACTCCTGAGCAGACAAGATACCCAACACCCAGTTTATCAGAATAAGCAGAAGGGGAGGGGCTCAGAGGGTGGAACCCATGCAGGACCATAAGAATGGCATGGCCAGGGCTTCTACACATTGCTCTCTCCCACTAAAGACTAGCCCTAAACCAAAACCTAAACTGTGAAGGTACCAACTTCTAGGTCTGTGTATCTTTCTGGCATGACCCACTCTAAATGTGATCATTTTAAAAAAAATTGAAATAGTTTCAAAGTTACACAAACATTGTGAGTATTCCTATGTACTTATTACCCAGACTACACCTGTTGTGTACAGTCTATCCCTTTTGTTTCCTTTCCCCCATCTGCCCTCCCCTCCCCACAATCAGAGACGAATTTGCACACATTATGGTCCTTTCCTCAGCCTTCTGGGACTGTGACTAAATGCCCAAGGGTAATCAGCCTGCAAAGAGAGAACATTATTTTTGGCTCATAGTTCAGCCCAAGGGTTGATGGGCCCTATTGACCCTATTGCTTTGGGGCCTGCAGTGAGGGTACAGCATGGTGGGGTGCACCTGGGGAAGAAAACATGTTCATTGTAGGAAGGGGAGGGAGAGGAAGCACTGGATTCCTACTCTCCATTTCAAGGCACACCCCTAATGTTCCAAAGACATGTGCTGGAGACCAACCTTTAACTTTGGGGGGACATTTGAGATCCCACCCAGTCACCCATCCCCATTAGTTCTTCTGTAATTACTCCCTGAGACTTAGGACGTAAGCTTACTTAACTGTGGTGCAGTTATCTACTTGAGGAAATCTAACGTAGATAGAGCAACTCAACATCTGCATTCCAGTCTTGTCACCTGCCTCAGTAACACCTTCTATGCTTTTCCCCTCTGCACAGATCTTGTCTAGGGTCATATCCTAAAACATGTTTCTTTAGTCCTATAATGTGTCCTGTAATATGATTTGAACAATCCCTTAGCTTTCTGTGTCCTTTAAAATAGAATTGCTTCTCATTTAGACTTTGACGTCACTCATGGGAACCCCAGCTGTGCACCACTCAGCCTCCTTAAGGCTCTACAAGCAGACCCAGGCTAGATCCAGCCTGCCCCCTTGTGGCTGAGGTGCCTGATTATGTCCAGGTCAAGGTATGGTAGAATGGCTCCTCTGTAGATTCCCATGTGTTTTCTCTTACAACCAAAAAGCAAAGTGTGGGGAGAGTTTTTGACATTGTCCATTGTTGCTGTCCGTCAAAATCTCTGACCTGGTTCTACACCTATGGTCGATTCTAGCTTGTGTTATACTTTTGCACTGTGATTACCAACTGTACAGTTCCAGGTCGAGCATCGTCTTCCCTATGTTACCCGTCAGAAATCGCCATCCCAGTGCAGGCAAGAGCCTTCCCATCTCTCCCAACTCTCCCTCAGTTGATCTACCCATCTACTCAGACCTCTTGTCTATGATGTCACCTTCTCTACCCATCTACTCAGACCTCTTGTCTATGATGTCACCTTGTCTACCCATCTACTCAGACCTCTTATCTATGATGTCACCTTGTCTACCCATCTACTCAGACCTCTTGTCTATGATGTCACCTTCTCTACCAATCTACTCAGACCTCTTGTCGATGTCACCTTGTCTCAACAATATAGACATGGACTCTGGGGTGCTTCTTTTCAGGTCTTATATTTCATATTACATTTAGAAAGTATTTTGATGTTAAAATTGTTTCATGTTTGGCCTGTGGGAACCTTCAAACTGACTCCTGTCCTTTGTCATGCCTCTGTTGTGCTTTTTAGCTCTGTCCTATTTTCCGATCAAACAAAAGACTCACATTTATCTCTCAATTCTCTCCTCCCTGGGCCACATTCAACCCTTATATCAAGGGGCTCTACTTCCTTTCAGTGAGGGGTATTGTGAGACAAACACCTGGGTATCAGTTACCCAGTGCTCTTGGGGGTATCTTTGTTTTGCCATAGGTTCTTTCAGCAGAGTTAAACACACACATGCACAGACACACAGACACACACACATGCACACACACAACACACACACACCTTTAAACCTCTAATTTATGAACTTCAGAAATTCAATAAGTATGTGGCAGACCTGGTGACTTTCAACTTGGTCAAGTACACTCCTGATGAGCCTTAGCTTTGTTTGGAAGGGACTAGCAGCAGCTTCCATGAGTCTTGAAGCCGAACTCTTTGCAAAGTCTCCTTCAACAGGAAAGCCACTATGTTCCTGCTGACTGCTCTACCTAGTGGGATCTTGAAATACTTCCCCAAAGCCCCTCTGAACCTGCTCTCCCACACACCTCCTTTCTCCAGCCTCTCTAGCATGGCTTTTGCCCCTGTTCTCATACCAAGCTTTCTGGCTGGATATCATACATCGTGCGTTTGCCAAGTTCCCCCATCCCAGATCTATGCTGCTTTTATCATAGATCATCATTTTAGATAACTAGCTCCTGCCTGGCAAGGAGTGCTTATGGGTTGTTTTGTACTGTACAAAACACATTTTCGTGGCACTCAGTTTAGCCTGGTCTGGCTGTGAGGACTCCTGAGAAAGGCATGTCACCAAACCTCATCCAGGCCAATGGAGTGGAGGTAGTTTTTGTTAGCACTTGTTAAAGGGGGATTTGGGCAGAGGTGGCCACATGGAGAATAGTTTCATTGGGAAAAGAGCCAGGCTTACACCTGGTCCATCCACTAGGTTGGCTCATTTGAATCTGTTGAGAATAACCAAAGTGTGTACGCTTGATCAGCCAGCTGTCTGAGTAGCGAGGGTTTGTTATGAAATGGGTCCTGAAAAAAATGGATTGAATGACAGCTACAGACAAGGAATAGCATCTTCTTTGAACTCATAAAGAGACTACCATGCTATCCATGTCTGGCCATTTTTTTAACCAGCCCTCTTGTTGGCAGAGCCAGATCCCCAGTTTAGTCATTTCCCAGAGTGATTTCAGGGGCAGGGGAAAGTTTTATTACTCCACATCTCTATGTTCCAGACTTTCAGACAAATCCAGACAACACAATAAGTCATAAGCAACAGCCATTTAAATAAGTCATGTTATTTGCTTTCCCCATAAACCTGCAGTCAGTGCTATAGCATTCATAATTTAGAGACAAGTGTGAAAATCCCTCTATCCAGACATATATAATCAGTGTTGAACTAGCCTTCAACTCTAAAGCCGTATGGTGTTGTAGTCAACGGAAATGGAAAGAGTCCTTTAGCCTAGAGGAAAAAAAGAGATGAGCTTTCAGTCCACAGTACAGAACGATTGAGTTGGTCCTCGTGGGCAGAACTATTATGTCCATGTAATTTATTTCTCTGTAGTGTCCTTCATGTCCTAGGATCATAAGACATTGGCAAGGAAGGATTGCATGTCTAAGAGCCAAAGAAAGTTCTGTGAACAAGATCTTGTTTTCCTGGAGGGGTGGGGACCTTTGTAGCTCTTTAGATCACACAGACTTGTAGGCAGATTTCTCCGTGGGATTCTGTCCTTGCTCCTGTCAAATTGTCACCAGCTAAGGCATGGAGAGAAGTGGGGTGCTAACCCAGAACCTCACAGAGAGTCGCACATGCTCCCCTATGACAGAGCCTTGATCTAACAAGGAAGGCTGCTGGGAGAAAGTGTGATTTGAAAAGATGTGTAAAAGAGTCACGAGACCTAGCTTTGTAGGGGGATATCCTGGCAGAGGACAGTGTGAGAAGAGGCATCACGGAGCATGGAAAGGGGGTGAAGGAGACCACAGGGTGTCAGATACAGAGAAATAAAAGACAAAGAAAGGCATCAGACCAAGGCAAAAATGTTTAAGAGAAAGATGGTCTGGGGTTTGGGGGGGGGTCGTGCTGTTTATTGATACTCCACCATGTACTCAGCATATTAAATTATTAATCCTCAGAGCAATCCTACCAGGTAAGTATGGCTATTGTTGAACAATACCAACAACAAAAGAGAAACTGGAGCTCAGAGATATTCACAAGTCAGGGCTGAGAGAGGTCTCTAGGGCCACAGAGCAAGTGGCTTTGCAGCACATCRCACACCGTCTTCAGAATCTAAGTCAAGACACTGTTTGAACCCCTGCCTGGTTCTCATTGAGTAGATAAGCTACATCATTGGCATCCCCTATCCTCACTATAGAATAGTGATTTAAAAAAAAGACTTTTCCTGATCCAGGTGGTTAAGATGAGGCTCACAAAAGGGCCACATGTAGCAGGTGTTCAGTACTGGTTTATAGACAAAGAATCTTTTACATAGAAGATCAAATACACAGTTTAAGTCTGTGAGTGTCCTTTGGCCCTTAATCGTGCCAGGCAGGATGACAGTATTTAATCATACAACTTCATAGAGCTCAATGTCCTCCACAAATATGAACCCACATATGATTGCACACATGTAGTTATGCATATGTGCACATAACGGCATACGTCTGTCTCTACCCTCTGTTCAATTCTCAAACTTGTCTTCTCTTTGACCACCCTCAGCTCTAGACTGCCCAGAGAACAGTCATTTTGAGGAGTGTATGACATGTACAGAGACCTGTGAGACCCTGGCCCTGGGCCCCATCTGTGTGGATAGCTGCTCAGAGGGATGCCAATGTGACGAAGGCTATGCCCTGCAGGGCAGCCAGTGTGTGACCCGGAGTGAGTGCGGCTGCAACTTTGAAGGGCATCAACTTGCCACCAATGAGACCTTCTGGGTGGACCAGGACTGCCAGATCTTCTGCTACTGCAATGGCACAGACAACAGTGTCCACTGTGAGACCATTCCCTGCAGAGACGATGAATACTGCATGGAAGAGAGTGGCTTATACTACTGCCAGCCCCGTACCGATGCGTCATGTATCGTCTCCGGTTATGGCCACTACCTCACCTTTGATGGCTATCCCTTTGACTTTCAGACCAGTTGCCCTCTCATCCTCTGCACCACAGGAAGCAGATCCATCTCAGACTCTTTGCCCAAGTTTGTTGTAACAGCCAAGAATGAGGATCGGGACCCATCACTGGCCTTGTGGGTGAAGCAGGTGGATGTGAGCGTGTTTGGCTACAGCATTGTGATTCACCGGGCTTACAAGCACACTGTGCTGGTGAGTAGTAAAAGACCAACCTCCGGAATGAATTCAGCACTTATGGAGACAGTGTCCTGGTCCAGCTGGATGCTGCTGAGCCATGGCGGTCCAGCATCCAAAGGCAATCATAGTGTGCTATTAGAGAGAGGCCTTGGGGGATTAGAGAGCAAAGGATTGCCCAAGTCACAGGCAGCAAAAGCGACAGCAGAGGAAGTGCTAGCAATGGACCTTAGATCATAGAAGGATGCATCAAGAGCTAAGATCTAGGTTCAAATCTAATGTTGATAACCACTGTGCAACCTAGGGCAATCCCATGACCTTCTAGTTTATCTGCAAGAAACTGCATGCCTGGCGCAGGCCGTGCCTCTCTCAATGGCACTAATGTCCTCATTTGTCATCCCCTTTCCTGAGACCAACCTATCATCTGCCTGCTCTGGCCTCACTGACCTCTCTCATTCTCCCTGTTGGCTGCCATGGCATCTGAGTTCCAGAGGCTTACTCACATCTGGAGCACTTGGGGGCCCTCTATGCTGTCTTTACTCACCAGGGCTTTGGGTCCCTCCTTCTACTCTTACAACCCTCTTGTCCACGAAGCCTTCTTGAACCATGATGATGGGAGCAGTAGGGCCAAGAAGTCCTGTGAGTTCCTTGGACAGCGTGTAGACAGCAGCCCCTGTGGCAGAGAAGCCGTCCCTGATACACTGTCTTATCTGAGCCTGATGCTCAGATGTTGACTACCAGCCAGCTTGCCTGGTAGGGTAGACTGTAGGGCTGTTTCACAGGCACGGATTTAGGGGATGAATCTTCCCCTCAAAGGTTTGCGGTATAACTCATCATTCCCAAAAGGACCTCTTTACATATTATAGGTTTTCTTTTTGAAATGTTGGAATAAAGTGAACTAAGCAAAACACAATGGGCTACTATTGCCCGAGAGGTACTCCTGGTTTTAGTTCCTCCTAGGGGTCCACTTAGCTTTGACACAGAGAGGGCACGGCTTCCAGAACTGCCTCCCTTTTACATTTATTGGATAAACTTCCTTCTTGGCATTTAAGGCAGTGGCCTTAGTGTAGCGTTAGACTGTTTTTGTTTTGTTTCTGGCGAAAAGTCTCACTATGGATTGGAATTGTGCCCCATGCACAGTGACAATTGTCAAGTGAATGATTGAGGTGACATAATGATCCTTTTCTTTTAAGATTCCTGTGTGTTTCATTCTGCTTCTGGTCATTTCTTTAGCAATCTGAGCTATTAAATGGGCCAATGAGGCTAGTGAGGAATATGCCAGGTGTTTGCCTCTTAGCCAGATTAGACTGCTTTTCTGTTTGTGTTTACGGGTATCCATACCTCTCCGTGTGTGTGTGTGTGTGTGTGTGTGTGTGTGTGTGTATTTACGTCTGTGTTTGTAAGCCAGAGGTCAGCATTAGGAATCTCCCTTTATTGATCACCATGCATTTTTTTCAATTTTATTTTAAATGTATAGGTATTTTGCCTGTATGTATGTATGTATGTATGTATGTATGTATGTATGTATGTACACCACACATGTGCCTGGTGCCCACAGAGGCCAAGAGAAGACAGTGTTTCGATCTCTCCTAAAACAGACAGTTGTGAGCCGCTATGTGGATGCTGGGAATTAAACCTGGGTCCTCTGGAAGAACAGCCAGAGTTCCTAACCATTGAGCCATCTCTCCAGCCCTAATTATCTCTTTTTAAGATTGGATCTCTCAACTGTTATAGTGAGCCTGGAGCTCAGTAACTGGCTAGATTAGCTTGCCAACATGATTCTTGGATTCTCTGGTCTTTTCCCAATGCTGGATTTGCAGGCATGTGCCAGCAAGCCTGGCTTTTTATGTAGCTTCTGGGAATTTGTTTGTGTATAAGCACTTTACCAGCTAAGCCACTTCCCCAGCCTTGAGATCAAAATTCCTAGCTGATGTCTTGACAGTTGAAGCGCCTCATTGTAGAACCTTCTGTCCATCCCATCCTCATCAGAGGCAAAACAAAGGTGTCCCTCACTGTGCTATTACCTCACTTTTGTCCTCTCCTCCCTTCACCTTCTCTGATACATTTCTACCCTTAGGTTTATAAATTTTCATGCAGCTAATTACCGCCTTGATATTCACTATACCCTTCCACTTTTTTTTGCCTTTCAAGGTTGTTGGATTTTTTCCCCTCTAAAATATATTTGCCTGCTGATAAGCCTTGCCAACCTACTCTACTGCACATCCTGCTTCTGCCCTGCCTTGCATGAAGGTGTAGATATCTGAGGTTGTACAGGTTTTCTTTTAACCTCTTCCTAGCCATGTGCACAGATAGCTCATTGGATTCTTGTTGTTTTCATTTTCTTACTACTGGTAAGATAACTGCCATGATAAATGAGGTGACCAAAAGCAACTTGGGGAGCAAAGGTTGATTTGGTTTACAGGCTACAGTCTGTCATCAGAGAAAGCCAAGGCAGGAACTAAAGAGACCATGGAGGAACACTGCTTACTGAGTTACTCAGCTTGTTTTGTTTTATATAATCCAGGGCCACCCCTGCCTCCAGTGGTCTGGGTCTTCCCATATCAATCATTAATCAAGAAAAAGTTCTACAGACTTGCCTACAGACAATCTGATGGAGGCATTTTTCCACCCAAGGTTCCTTCTTCCCAGATGATTCTAGCTTGTGTTGAGTTGTCAGAACAATCAATAAACAAAATGAATAAACAAACAAACAATAAAACCACTAGCCAACGCATTCACAAACATGTCATGTCTCCTCTCTCCTTCAGGGGAGCTAGTTCCCCATTCTCTTTGTGTGTTTCCTTTCTTTCTCTCCCATTATCGGGCTAAGCCTCACAGAGTCAGGCCACCTTCCAGGCATGTGCCCTGCCCTGGTCTTCTGAAATGCACTCATGGATAAGAGCTATAGGAAGAGAGGCCACTTGTTTGTCCCAGCCACCCAGCTAGCTTAGATCCGAAATAATCACACAGAAACTGTATTAATTAAATCACTTCTTGGCCCATTAACTCTAACTTCTTATTGGCTAACTCTTACATATTAATTTAACCCATTTCTATTAATGGGTATATCGCCACATGGCAGTGGCTTCCCAGGAAAGATTCAGCATGTCTGACTCTGGCAGTAGATCCATGACATCCTTCTGACTCCACCCTTCTTTCTCCCAGCATTCAGTTCTGTCTTCCCTGCCTACCTNTCTAACTTCTTATTGGCTAACTCTTACATATTAATTTAACCCATTTCTATTAATGGGTATATCGCCACATGGCAGTGGCTTCCCAGGAAAGATTCAGCATGTCTGACTCTGGCAGTAGATCCATGACATCCTTCTGACTCCACCCTTCTTTCTCCCAGCATTCAGTTCTGTCTTCCCTGCCTACCTAAGTTCTGCCCTATCAACAGGCCAAGGCAGTTTCTTTATTCATTAACCAAGAAAAGCAACACACAGACAGAAGGACCAGACTCTCTGCACCTTGTTTATCAGTATCCTTAATTTCCCTTTTAAGGGCAGCCATCTTTGGATGTGGGTGGGTTCTGCTTAGTCAACCATGACCTCATCTCATCTTGGTTATGTTCTTAAAGACTGTGTTTCCCAGTTTAGGCTACATTCACAGGTAGCACGAGTTACAGCCTCAGTTTATCTTCCTGGGGTACACAATTTTACTCACAACAGAGGCAGATAGAGAGAAATTAGCTTCAAAGATGCGGAGGTAAAGGGGTCATGAGGACTCCTGGCCAGGACCCTTCTTAACTAAGTGCCATTCTGGGAACAGAGCAGATAGCTTTCAAACTCCTGACATGAAGGCCAAGTTCGGGATTCACCAAAGGCTTTTTACTTTGGGAGCCCATGGGATAGATTTAGCAGTTGCTTTGAATTATTAATATGCATTACAGGACCTGTTTATTCAGTGATTTGCATTTGTTTTCCCATGATGTTATTATTAGTCACCATAGCTGAAGAATAATAGCTGTCACCATGACAGTGGGAAATAAAGTACAAGACCAACTGTAGCCCAGAGCCCCAGGCCACCACCGTGCTCTTAGAAATGGAGGATGATATAGAAGTCACTCTCTGGAACACGAGATTCTTCTATGATTCCAACCTTTGTGTGCACTGAACTGTGCTGTAAGCAGTGAAAAAAAATCAACAAGGCAAATAAAGCTAGGAGCAAACATGCTCTGTACAGACCAGGCTGGGCTATGGGGGACCCTCTCTCAGCCTCTTATTAGTCTTCGGGGCTTCCCTCTGGTACGGTTCAGTTCAACAACCCTCTCTGTACTAAAAGATGAAAATTTAAAAAAGCTGTATGTGTATGCATGCACATTCATGTGTTTGAGTAAAAGCATGTGTATTCCACACAGCATGCTTGTGGAAATCATAGGACAAGACTGGACATTGGTCCTCAAATTCTACCTTGTCTGAGATAGCGTCTCTCATTCTTTACTGAGCTCACCAGGCCTGGTGGCCTGGGAGCATCTGTAGATTTTCCTGTCTGTGCCTCTCCTCTCCCCCAGGAATACAGGATGCAGGACATGTACTACTGCATTCAGGCTTCTGTGTGTTCTTGGGATTCGAATCCAGATCCTCATGGTTATATAGGAAGTATTTCCCCAGTCAAGGAATGTGTTACACATGGCATCAAGAATGGAAAAAAAATCGAAGCCCAGATCCATTGTCCTTGGCTTCTCAGTCAGCTCTCCTTGTCAGC
>LOJH01012338.1:13802-29657 GCA_001685095.1 Ellobius talpinus
GAGAGAGAGAGAGAGAGAGAGAGAAAGAGAGAGAGAGGAGAGAGAGAGAGTGACTAATTCTGAGTCCTGGCTGGCTTTGTGCTTCTACATAGCCCTGGAACTCATTACTTCCCTTGGGGTCAGTTTTGAAACTTTCTTGGCTATTTCCCTGTGTCCTGTGTTCATTATGCACCCTTGCATTTGCAGGACTCTCCCTGGGTGCTTCTGCATCCTTGACAAGGCCCTCAGCTTCCCCTCTCCAGCAAGAGTCCCAGTGAGCTGAGTGTCCCTCCTTTCCCACGTCAGGCTGACTGCTCTGACTGAAGACTAGCTAGAAGAAAGCAGCCTTCCCTTACCCCGACGGGACTCCCTCCCTTGTTTCTGGGGCCTTCCTTTCTTCTTGCCTTGCTGGCTGTCACTGCCACTGGTTTTGGTTGTCACTGATTTTCTGATTTGGAGGCTGCTTCTTGGTTTGTCATGTCTTCCCTAAAGAGTAGCCAAAGGACAGATCTCAGAAGAGAATTTCTTAGTGGCCCACACAGTGGAGGGTATACTTCAGGAAGGCCCTCTTCAGGAAGGCCCTCTTCAGGAAGGCCGAGCGATGTTCCTCCCCCAGAGTCTGGAGAGCGAACTACGGTCAGAGAACTGGAGGGGTAATAGGGGTCCTTTTCCATTCGCTTTGTCTCTAGGGACGTTTTCCTCTTTGGGTATATTTTCCCTGCATTTGTTCACTGTCCCTCATCGAGGCTACTCATTTAAATCCCATTGGCTGCAGGCTTCGTCCTAATAACGCCAATGGAAGCACGTATTGGGTGGTAAGCAAAGCTCCTGAGGTCCCTCTCTTGCTGGCTTGTCTTCTGATGCAGAGCAGCTCCCTGGCAACCATGGTCAGGGAGCAGTGGAATGTGCAGCCCCCGCTGGGGAGGGCCAAGCCAGTGAGTCAGCTGGCCTGGTTTGATGGAGGTTTGTGCTTCGTGGGGTCCACACGGGAGGGTCTGGGCTTGGTGAACATAATACCCCCAAAAACTTGCTTCAGGCTCCCTGTGTGTCGTAGCTACTGCTTCAGTCAAGTGACTTGAGGCCTCACAGTTCGTGTCCTCATGGGGAGTCACAGTGTTTGTTTTGCGGCTCTCTGACTCAATTCCAGAGAGGTACTCTGGTGTCAGTTGGTGCTGGGCACAGTGGATCAGGTCTGGACTCCATTCCTGATTCATGGAGAATAATGTAGCGCCCTCACCCAGAGCTGAGGAGCGCAGGACACAACACCAGCCTCCTCAGCACTGTGTAACTTTCGCTGCTTGCTGGGTATCTATATAGGCACTTGGAATGGTAAACTGGCATCCCGATCCTAGGTTCTTTACGTTTTTTGCTGTAGTGATTCCTTTGGCATGGGTACACCACTTAGGATCCTAACACGATGGGTTTGGCGGAGGGCCTGACAGTTGGAGACAGACCCCTGCCACGAGGGGATTCCTAAGATCTAGACTGACAAGGGGCCGAGAGGGGAGTCCTGGTTCCTGGATACGTTTTGATGGTTTCTCACCTGTATTGCCTTGATGGGCTCACTGAACACTTATATTATATTGTCTCGTACCAGAGATCTCTACAGCCTCTCAGCTCCATTTTCATGATTCCGTTTTCTGTATTTCCTTCTTAACATTTCAAATTTTAAAGCCTACCGAGCCCTTTGACAGTTCCCTTTACTCAAACCAGCAGGGCTGATGATGTGGGGGCAACAGTTAAGATTTCCAGGGAACGCGGGCCTCTGCCTATTTCTTTCTGCCTGTAAGTTACTTAATAAATAAATCTACAGTGATTTTCATTGTAAGATCCTGGTTTCATAAATGAAATGGTATAACAGGATATTTCCAGAACCCATAAAACATATCGTTTCTTTTCCAAAGCTTGTCTTTGTGGAGGTTGGGGCTGGTGACCCCCTGTAAATAGCCTTAGTCCCCTTCAGTGCAAGGCTACCCGATTCCTTCCTGTGTTGTAATCTTCCTCAGGCCATAACTACGCGTCTTTAACACAACCTTCCACAAGCAAAACATGATTATTGGCTAACACATTCCAGGATGTGGTTTCCCGGAACACGGATGAGCAGGTAGGATATAGTGTGTGTAGTTATGGAAGGGTCAGGGGCGTGCTTGGCCTCGGGCATTTCCGTCAACATGCCAGTGAGATTGTAGTGGGGCTGGAAATGCCCTTTGCCAGTTATGTCTCAGCCATAGTCACCAGCAGAACACATTCCTTCCATGTTGGTGGTGATGATGTGAGCAACCACACGGCCAATGCACTGTGGCAAAGCCCAGAATGCAGGTCCAGTCGTGTTTGGCACCTGACACGTAAGTGTCGCCCATTATCTCTTTACTGTGCTCAGGCCTTGTTTTTAGTGCGTTATCCACAGCCTTAGGGTACTAATCTAGGCTCTGTGTGTGTGTGTGTGTGTGTGTGTGTATGTGTCGTGTGGCCTAAGTTTGTCATAGGTTATACTGTTTAGGTGTGAGACAGCCACTCTGTGCTATTACCATGGTGATGAAGCCGCCTGGTGCTAGATCTTCCAAGCTGTATTGCCATCAGTGAGCCATAGACTAACCCGTGGGGGTCGGAAACTGAGATCTGTGGACTTATAGCATCAGATGTGACATATATCTTCACCTTTCCCCTATTCAGGGAGCAAGTCTCAGAGGCTGGAAAGACGTAACTTCTCTGTTTAATAAAGATGATGAACAGCATCTGATCCAGACATCCAAATCTCCCAAGTCCAAAGGGTGAGTCACAAGCAGCCATCTTGAGCTGGTAACCTTACCAGCAAAGCAAAGAGAGTGCTGGGGAGTAACAAGAGGGGCTATTATCATATTATTATGCTATGAATTCTTCAGAATGTTAGAAGTGCATTTGGAGGTAAAAATACAACAGGACTACTTCCTGCTGATAGTAAGATGGCCGTCTTGGAAACCTGTAGCTGTGTTTCCGGGCAGAGGACACCCTATGGCCGTGGGTGTCAGCTCTTCCTCACTGAGGCAGACAAAGGGCTCCTGCAGTGCTGGAGCCATGGTTTCTCAAAAGGTCCTTAGTCGTTTGGTGATGTCACGTTAAGGTCTCGGACCCGTGTCCCGAGTGATGCTGACATACAGTCAGTCAGGACACTGATGTATTTTCTGTACCCGCCATTCCCTTTTCACCATAGAAGTCTTGAGCACTTCCTTTTCTTTAAATCGCTACTAAATGTCTGAGAGTAGCTTTCTCTAGGAGCAACCCTGCTGAAAACCCACTTAGTAAATAGAGATCTCTTTTATTTATAACCTAGACTGGTCCTTGGTTTTTTCATGCCTGGTTTGCCTGTGTGCTCCCTCCTACAGCCTCCGAGAGCTGGTTCCTTGTCTCCTGTCTGGGAATCGGTCCTTTGCTCATGCCGCATGGAAAGTCGAAGTGCGGCTTCTATAAGCTTCTATAACTGGCTAAGTTTCCCATGATTTTTTAATGTTTATCTCAAGCTTAGGCCCAGGTTTCTATTGCCTTTCTGAGTACTTTAAGGTTTTTAGAAAAGGACTTTATCAAAGTAACATTTTGATGAGATCACCATGTGATCAAACCTGAACTTTGCACCTACAGAAGTAATCTACGGCTAAAAGAAGAGTTGAAGGCAGAGAAGAAATCAGGATTTTGGGACACTTTGGTTCTGAAGCAGAACACCCAGCCTAAAAAACCAGACCAGATCGAAGGTTGGGAGCCCCCGAAACTTACTGCTGAGGACGTGGCAGCTGACGTCGAGGACGGGAGCAGCAGCTGCCCACCCTGGTCCGGCTGGGAGGATGATACCAAGGGCTCTACCAAGTACACCAGTCTGGCCAACTCTGCTAGCAGCTCCCGCTGGAGCCTCCGCTCAGCAGGGAAGCTGGTCAGCATCAGGCGACAGAGCAAGGGCCATCTCACAGAGACCTGTGAGGAGGTGGAATGAGCTGAAGGACCCTCACTGTGACATCGTGTTGCTTCTAGGGTTCGCCAAGCCTTGGTGGCCTTCTACTAGTGCGCCATTCATTTGTTGAGCCCTCTCATAGTCAAAGAAAGGGACCCACTGAGTCGCTTGTGTTCTGTGCTCAGTGACCCACATGCGCCACGGCTTCCTGGGGACATCTGGTAGCCTGACTGCAGAAACACCCGCCCCCTGGGTGCGTGTCTGTTGAAAGGACATGTGCATCGCTGGCACTGTCCCGTGAGACAGAACAATGACTCGCAGCCTCCTCTAAGTTTCCCGCCAGCCTTGGTCATCTTGTTCCTGCATGTGACATGCGTGTGATGACATGAGTGTGAACGTGGCCTCAGTGGTACCTTCTCCCTTTGTCAGAACACAAGAGCATCTTCCAAAGGCGACGGCCCTTCAGTTTAACAACAGGTTCATTTCTCCCTTATTAAGACAGAAGCGAAACAGAATCTGGATGCTGGAAGCGACTGAGGTGGCTTGAAGTAGAATGTCAGGGCATTCTGAGTGGCCCGCCTGCTGCTGAGGTGGAGTGATCTCCAGTGTGAGCTTGGGTGGTGGCAACGGGTTCTCTTATGGAATTTTATTTTTACTTTTGAACTTTTAAATACGGGATCTTTATTTTCTTCAAAACATGTTGATTTTTAAACTTAAAGATGAAATACTATGAGTGAATTCCGGTCACCCAATAATCTTAGCTTTGCCCAGAAAACACCAACCTGCTCGCTGGAGGGTTAAGACTATGTATAACTTACTGAAGTGCCTCTTTTCTATTACTCTCAGATGTTTAGTTTTTCAAAATGAGATACTTTTATGATTGACGTTAAACCTGTAAGAAGTGTTACCCCCCCCAACCTGCTGTGCTTGTCTCACACTGCTGACTGTCCCTGCTTGTGGGCCTGTGGATTGGCAGCGTTGGTACCTCCGTAGAGGGCATTTAGCTACAGCTGGTGCACGTGCTGTCATTGTTCAGTTAACAGTGGTCTGACAGAGGCGGTGTATTTCTCTTTTTGGGGTTAAAAATGAACAGCCTCCCGTCACACTGTCCTTGAGCTTGTCCGTGTGAGCAGTGTGCTGCTTCATGTACCTGAATGTCCCACTCAGTGTTTCCTGTGGCACAGTGGAGTGGCCCGATGCATACATGGTGTCAGAGCATCTGTGTCTTTAATGGAACAAGTCTGCTAGGTATGTCCGTCTACATGTCTGTCCACCGCCTCACTAGTCAGCCACCTGTCACCATCCACCTGTCCACACATCAACTGAGCTGTGCATTTTCAAAAAAACAGAGTAAGTTTACCTAATGCGTTTTGAGAGGGCTTTACATGGATTCAAATAAAAAATTGTTAACACCTAGAGATTGTGAACTTATGGAGATTTTGATTCATAATGCACAGTGTATAATTTCTACTGTAGCATGTGAGCTTAGAACATCTTGAAGTATTCTCAGGTAAACAGTTGAGGGCATGGGCTCTGATTCTCTTGTCTCCAAAAGGGGTAACTGCAGGTGGGGACAGAAGAGCGGCTCATGCTGACGCCCACAGCAGCAGCCTCTGGGTTGTCTGGCTGCCTGCCTGTGGCCCAGGAATCCAAAGCCTTGAGAATGTAGGGAACAAGCTCTCGGACACACAGCCTCTGCCTTCGCTGGGTCTGTGTCGAGGGCTAAGTGCCTGTAGCTCGCTGTGCCCGTGTGCCTGGATGCAAGAGCGCGTGTTGGCACAGGGACCTTTACACTGTAGCCTCTCGGAAGGTGAAGATGCACTGTACACCAGACTTGGTGGTTTTTAATATAGAAAGATTAACTAAAGTGAACTCTTCTTCTGTTGTATCAAATTAAAATATCTTGTGTTTGAGATTTTTAGTGCAAATATTTATTGGTATGCTTTCAGGAGAAACTCTTCAAGTAAATTTGCTCTATTCTGATGCAGTATGCAATGCAGCTGTGATTCTGGGGCCGGTCCAGGGAAGGCACAGTCTCTACCTAGTATTTGTTCTGGTCTTTTTAACAGGGATGTGTTTGGCTCTCCGGGATGGATAAAGTCTTCCTTAAAGCTGAGGATTAAAGAAAAAAACAAAAAGATGAGTCTGTCTCCTTGATCTGTGAGAGCTGACAGTTGCTTCCCTGACCTTGTAATCTTCCAAGATGTGGCAGTCCACCAGTTCTTAAGGACACTCACAGCTGTGCTGTGCTGAAATTACACACATGGGTCTTTTCATATCTGAGGTAACAATATTAGGCTGTTAGCTGGGGAGTGATGGGCACAGGGTGCCCCGGGCTGCGTCTGTTCTGCTGCCCTTAGTTAATGAGTTAAGTACTCCCTTAAAGAACTTGGTCTTCATCCAAGAAACATGAGCATACCAGAGACAGCTTGCTGCTTTTCACTTACCCACTCTTTTTAAAACATGACCATTGGCCAGGCTGTGGTGGCGCACACCTTTAATCCTAGCACTTGGGAGGCAGAGGCAGGCGGATCTCTGTGAGTTTGAGGCCAGACTGGTCTGTCTACACAGGGAGTTCCAGGACAGTCAGAACTGTTACACACAGAAACCCTGTCTCAAAACAAAACACTAACAAACAAAACGGGCCGTCCCTTGGAAATATTTTTTTTCAAACATTGACCTTTATTAAGATTAATGCCAGCCAGGTGGTGGTGATGCACACCTTTAATCCCAGCACTCAGGGGGCAGAGGTAGGCAGATCCCTGAGTTTAAGGCCAGCCTGGTCTACACAGTGAGTTCCAGGATAGCCAGAGCTACCCAGAGAAATCCTGTCTTGAAAAAAAAATTAATGTCCATAGGGACTGGACCCCATGAAAACTCCAGAAAGCCCATGTCCCTTCTTGGCTATAAATGCTTTAGAGAAGTGGGGTATTGGGTTTCACCCCCTTTCTCCCAGCCCAGCACGTCTGCCATTCACCACTTACCTGTGGCCAGGCTTGCACTCAAAGGGTTGCCTTGGTGGCCCCAGGAGACTCCCAGCTGGCTTTGGGGACTTTACTCCTAGCTCTCTGTCTCGGCCATTCATCAACTGAGATTCAGTTGCCAGAATCACCAAGAGACAATGCTGACAGGAAAGATGGCTTTTTTGATTCTGATTAGTGTTTTAATACATTCAAAAATAGTCCTTAGGTTTTGAGGGAGAACCCCAAGAATTCACTTTCATGTGTGGGTGTGAAGTGATGCACACGCCTTGTGTGCCTGGCCTTTTCCAGCAAGGTATGAGCTCCGAGCCACCAACCCACCTACTTGAACTCATTCCTCCCCAGGCTATTTCAGACTCAGCTCGAGTCAATTCCAGGGTTTAGGATTATAACCACAGAATGGAGACTATTGTAAGCGCTGGTCAGGAGAAGCATGTTTCATTCATTTCAGGTAAGTGGCTCCGGGATGGTGGTCCAGCAAGTGGCCTCATTTCAGTGATGAAGCTGCTGGCTCCTGTGTCTGGATTTCTGGGAGCGCCCAGGAGAAGATGAGCCCCTTCCTCTCCCTGGCATTGGTCCTAAGATACAGTAACCATTAGGGAGGGTCACTCAGAGCCAGGCAAATGCCTCACTCAAGTGAAACATTCTACTCTGCATTTGAGCATGCTGAGGAGCGGGAAGATGCTGACATATAGGGAAACAATATCTCCGGGTTGGTAGCTATGTTAATAAGTGCAAGGGAAGGAGCATGCCCTGGTGCTGAGGGACGCTTTCTCCAGCCCTGGCCTGAGATCCCAGAGCTGGGAAGAGGCCTATACAGGCCTGCATGGAGGAAGCAGAACCCAAGGCTGGTGAAACTGTGGATGTTCCCTGACTTTCATCATAAATTCATATTGAGCAGGGTGGTGGTGTACGCCTTTAATCCCAGCACTTGTGAGGCAGGGCAGGCGGATCTCTGTGAGTTCTAGGCCAGCCTGGTCTATAGGGCAAGTGCCAGGACAGGCTCCAAAGCTACACAGAGAAATACTGTCTCAAAAAACCCAAAAATTAATAATTTAATTTTACTAATATTGACTATATCCAGTGACTTTGTCCACTAAATATTAACCGCTAGGGCCAAGCCCTTGTGGTATGGGAGGATGCAGCCCATACCTGCCAGCCTCCGCTGTAATAACTAAGAACTCACTGGTTGAATTTTGTTTGGCTTTTCACCTTGGATATTTATTTCCTCTGACACTGTGCTTTGGTAAGGGTGTGGGGATTCCTCGGTAGACATCACAGCTGAGTGTGTTCAGTCCATGGCAGCCTGTCTGCATGGCTTGTCTTCATTCCCATCATTCTGGCTTCCACTGCTCTGGGGTTTTTTCCTCCTGGGGACAGAAGGGACAGGCCTATAGGTACCCTATCCTCAGGCTTCTAAAGAGAAGCCCAGAAATGTAGATGCTGGGGAAACACTTGTCAGGGAAGATCTGCCACTGCGAGGTCATGGCACGGCACCCCAGGGTGCCAGGAAGGTGTCTTCCTAGCTGAAGGTGTCTGGTGCTGAGCATCCCCTTGGGCATTGCATGGATCCCTTCCGGTTTAATCACAGGGAGGAGTTGTGTCTTCTACTCTGCTATGATTTTTCCAGTTCTGTTGGTAAAAGAGACATAAGCTATGTGGCTTGCCGCTAGGCATCAAATTTACAGACAGCCTGCAACAAGCCTCAGCTCTCAGAGCAACCCTGGGAGTACATCCCCCCTGCCTGTGTCCACGACATCTTCAGCAGCCCCAGGTCCTCCCAATAGCTGACAGCCACCAAGGGCTGGTCCGGCCCAGGCTCTGATAAGGTGGGTCATCAGCAGAAGATGGAGGAGAGCCACAGGGCCTAAGGATGACACAGTCATCTGTAGGTGTCACCAGCCTAGACTTCTCTGATACACAGTCCTGAGAACATAAGGGAAAATGCTAGTGAGAAGTGACTTTAGTGATCTTACTGCAGCTTGATCTTTAGAACACAAGCTGCTCCCATTACAACTAGCACACCGGTGTCTGGTGGGCTTTGACGGGAAATCCAACGTCTTGCTTCTGCCTTATGTACACTGTGTTCTGATGTGGACACATCACAGTTGGAACTGAGAGCCCCCCACTTAGACCCACACGTGTTAAAACAACACTGGACACATGGCAAGTGACACATAAAGAGGTAGGATCATGGGATGACTTTTTTTCTGCTTTTTTGTTTTCTGGAGTACACTAACAGTGTCCTAGAAAAGAGTACAGAAAATATTAAGTGCAATGTGTTCATAACATGGGGTGTTTATTGAAATGTGACATTGGTCACTTAAAAAATTAAGTGACTGAATGAAGAGGTTACAGGTTCCCAGCGCTTCTAGAGACACAGCCCCCACAGCCTCCTTGTGACCTGCATGGATCAGGCCGTACCCCAGAAGGCTTTGCACAGAGCTGGGTCCGTCTGGGCTGGCTGCCTCTTCAGGGCCCACGCCTAACTCACGCTGTGTTCTCACCACAGCTGCATAGTGTTCTAACCTCTCCAATAGTTCTCATTTGCCTCTGCTGAGTTCTGCATCCAACATGCAGGACTCCCTCCAGGCCAGGCAGTACCCAGAACCAGGCTGCGTCCTGACTGCACCCTCTGGCCTGACCCAGTGCAGAGAGACTGTTTTATTTCTTCTTAGATACACTGGTTTCTGTGGTGGGTATAAGTAAAAATTATTCTGGAAGTTGGGAAATCTTGCCACATCCAAAGAAGGAGACCCTGGAAAGCAAATCGCTCGGCCCTCACGCTGCAGAGACTCCACTGGCTACCATATCTGGCGTCACCTTCCTCCAGCCGCTGAGGTCTGTGTTCCCCTTTTGGCCTTGTGTGGAGATGCCAGCCATGAATGGGCATAGTGGCTGCGACATAAGCCAGTCATCCGGCAGGAAATCAGCAGCAGATCAGACACAGCCAGTCCTAAGCTTTTTGTGGATGTGGCAACTCCAGGGAGATTCCTCTCTAAGTGACTGGCTGGACTTGAGAGGCTGAGACAGGATTATGAATTCAAGGCCAGCCTGTACCACATAAAGTCTATCTGAAATACACAAACAAAAACCAAAGCCAAACAAAACCAAATAAGAAACGCCAGTGTTCCATAAAGTGATTGCTTAGGAGGCATCAAGTATAGGAAGGAGAGAAGGGTGCCCACTGCCAGCTTCCCATGGATTGTTTCTCTGTCGTCTGTATTGCATCTTTGGATGGGCAGAGTGTGGCAAATGTGGCTACAGACAGCCTGCTCTGTCCTCGGGACTCGGGACACTGGCGAGCGTTAAGCATGTACAGTGCTGTCTATGATTTCACATGCCCGTTCTTATACCGTTAGACAGGTAAGGGGTATTGTCCACTGTGGGAAATAGAACTTTGCCTTGGCCCTTTTCTCCCCTGGTCGGGGCTACTGAGTTCCTAAGATTCACAGATGTTTTACATTCTATATGCAGAGCTCTGAAGCTCACGGGCCACTCCCTGGGATTCGGCTTGGTGACCCCATGTGTTGCTGGGGGACCGGTATGTTTGCTTCCCTTTGGGTGTCTAGAGTCTCCACAGATCTGGCTGGCTTTGCCTTGCCCAGTTTATGGTTGTGAGCCATCAATCTGGAGGGGTGGGCTTGTGTATTTAGAAATCAATGTTTTAGCATGATTTCAGTTTCAAATGAGATGTCCTTAGTCATTTTTTATGACTAAGGGGTAGAATTCTAGCTCTCGAAAGAAATGGTCGCATTTGTCCTTTTGGAATTCTGTTTAAGAGTTAATTTTCTCACAAAAGTCAGAATTAGTATTGAAGTTTTAGGGAGACTCTTTTGTGATTTTAAAAATTAAATAATTTAAATATCAACTATTTTCAAGGAAACTAAAATTATATTAGTCATGGTTCTCTACCAAAACAGGACCAATGTGACAGAAAAAAACAAAATAATTCATTAAATCAGCCTATGTTAAAATAGTAACAGCTGAATCACACCTGGAGGCCAGGGAAGCAGTAGTTGCTCAGTCTTTATAGCTTGGTGCCTCGGCAGTAGGGCTAACTCCCACGGCAGCTGTCTCTCAGGGAGGTAACCCCATGGTTGCTCAATCCACAAAGCTAGGTGCCTCAGCCGTCCCAATCTGGCACCAAAAACCAGGAAGGTTTACTGGTCTTCAGTTCAGGACAGAAGCTTGGAAACACTCCTCTGTGAGTCAAGACAGTCTCAAAACTGCGAGTCCCTGAAAAGTCCAAACAAAACAAAACAAACAAACGAAAAACAAGCTACAGACTTCTGCTAGACAATGGCACAGATGAAATACTCCCATTCTAAAAGGGAGGAATTGGGATATAGCAAGGAAAGTTTAGACCAAAACAAGAACAAAAGCCAGTAGGGTAAACAGTAAACCCTACAGCTTTGGGTCTGGCATCTGGGTTCGGAAAGGGCTAGGGGTCGGCATGCCTGCAGCAGCCGTGGCCTCTCTCGGACTGGCTTCGTTTGGTGACGACAGCCTCCTCCAGCTGTTGTCCCCTCCACTCTAGCATCCCTCTGCTTCCTGGGCTTTGCTGCCAGAGTCACACACAGTGCTGGGAATCCGACCTTGGCCTCAGCAGCTTTCTGAAAGCCCCATGATCCTGTAACCCTGGACCCCACTTGCAGCGACTGTTCTGTGTCTTCTAGGCTAATCCAGGAAAAGCACTTCTCCAGGTGGCCCTCCTACAGCAGGGTGCCCTCGGAAGGGCTCATTGTCCAGTCACACTTCTCTTTTTTTTTCACTTTTTAAAATTATTTTACTTTTATGTATATGAGTAGTTTCCCTGCACGTATGTCTGTGCACCGTTATGTGCTTGGTAGAGACCTGTAGGGATCAGAAGAGGGCATCAGATCCCTTGGCACCGGAGCTACAGATGGTTCTGAGAGTCCATGTGGGTTCTGGGAAGAAAACCCAGGTCCTCTGCCAAGGAGTTTGTGTTCTAATATCCTGGAGCTCAATGGGCAGAGCTTTGCCTTCAAGGTGCCTTCCCTGTTGTCCTGTGTGACTTGTGTGATTTCTCGTCAACCCTATTCATCTCTTCACCATCAGAGCTGCTTCGTCCGCCCACACTTCTCACGGCCTCGTCCCACTCCCGGGCCACTCTCCGTCTTTCATGTCTTCACCTTCCTCTTACGGTGAACCTACCTAAGAGCAGCGGCACAGCTTAGGGATTGTGCTGTGCTAAACATTTCCTACGAAAAACTAAAATTTTAAATTTAGTCTCATCTTAAAAGTTCAGGCTATGAGCAGAATACAGATCCTTTGTCAGACTATAACAGGGTGGCCTCTAGCCCAATTCCTGATAGTCTCCATTTCCTCTTGCTTCACATGAGCCTCGCTTTTACTCTCCGTGTCTCTGCCAGCATTCCTATCTTCTGCACAGCTACGAGAACGGCTCTTTAAGATCTGCTTACGGCATTCTGGGATTCCGGAGCCTAAGGCTCCACCCTTCCACAGTCTTCTTACAAACGAGTTCCACAGCTCCACAGACCACATGGTCACGCTTATCCCAGCAATACTCCCACTTCTTGGCATCACTATGCGTATCAGAGTTCTGTAGAGGAAAAGAACCAATGTGTGTGGGTGTTGGGGAATATTATCTTCAGGTGTGTGACTTTTGTTTATGCTACATTTGATTAACTGTGAAGCTGTGGTTCTTTGCTTGCCTAAAACATCTGATGGTCCTAATAAAGAGCTGAACGGCCGATAGTGAGGCAGGAGCAAGGATAAGCAAGGCTGGCAGGCAGAGAGAATAAAGAAAAGGAGAACTAAAAGCAAGAAGTAGCAACGAGAGAACAAGGAGAGAGGACGTCAGGGGCCAGCTACACAGCAAGCCACGGAGAAAGAAGTAAAGAAAGATATACAGAAATAGAGAAAGCTCAAAGCCTAGATGCAAAAGGTAGTCAGGATAATTTAAGAAAAGCTGGGGGGCTGGAGAGATGGCTCAGCAGTTAAGAGCACTGCTTCCTCTTCCCGAGGTCCTGAGTTCAATTCCTAGCAACCATATGGTGGCTCACAACCATCTGTAANTTCTGGCCTGCAGGCAGACATATAGGCAGAACATTGTATACATAATAAATAAATCTTAAAAAAAAAAGCTGGAAAGAAAGAAGCCAAGCTAAGTTCGGGCATTCATAAGTAATAATTAAGTCTCTGTGATTTATCTGAAAGCTGGGCAATGGCCCCCCTCAAAAAACTAAAAGAGTAAAATATCACACTACGTGTGTGTGTGTGCACACGTGTGTGTGTTATACAAGTGACTGTCTAGACGGTTTATATGATAGCTGAGTTGTCCAGAGGCAGTTCATAGCTGCTGGCTACAAAAGGCCGGATGTTTTAGCAGCTCCAAGTTTGGATGCTGCTACTGAATCAGCTTTTAGAAGGCCAAAGAAGCTGGAGTCTTACATCAGCAGAGGTTCCCAGCAGCAGTGACAGGCACACTCACTTAGACAATATGTCACCAGAGGGCAGTAGTGGTGCACGCCTTAAATCCTATCTCTGGGGAAGCAGAAGCAAGCGTGGTCTACATAGACACAGGACAACCAGGTTATACAGAGAAACCCTGCCTCAAAACAAAACAAATTTTACACACAAAGGGGGGGGAGGGAGTGAGAAAGAAGGAAAGAAAGAAAAAAATGGAGGAAGGGAAGGAGGAAGAAGAAAAATGGCACAGCTACACTGCACAGCCCTTTATTCGCAGCCTTTTTTGGGCCATTCAATGGAATTCTCAGCCCACACTGAGGATGGGTCCTTCCCTTCTAATTCTCTGAGGATGCTCCACAGAAACAGGTACACTCTTAATCAGTCCAGTGACGCTGACAGCCAAGACTGACCACCACACTCTATTTGTAAATAATACGATTTAATATTTAAGAACCCCGATATCACACAAAGTAAAAAATTAAAAGAATGAATAAATTTGCAGGATACAAACCTGAAAAAATTAATTTCGCTTTCTATGCAATAATCAGAAGTAAGATTCATTTACAGTAATTAAAAATGAAATACTTGAAATAGATTGGAAGTCTTTGCCAAGACATCCATTCTATCCAAAGCAATCTACAAATTTAATACAATCTGAATCAAAATTCCAGGGGCATATTTTGCTGAAATGGGAAAATCTGAAAACTTATGAAATGTTAGGCCCCCAAACAACCAAAACAAAGCAATCTTGAACAAAATTAATTCTAGGTCTCTCACTTCCCTTCGGAACAAACTAAAATGCTAACGTCATGAAGTCATGATGCCAGCTCAATACAGACTATAAATAAACATGAGTGGCCAACAGAGGGTCAGCAAAGGTGTCAAAGCTGTGAGGCATAACCATCTTTCAAGGTGTGCCAGGGAAACCGGCAGCCCACGTGCAAGAGATGACGTTGGAACGTTTTTATACTATATGCAAAAGAAAAACAAAAATTCAAAACATATCAAAAACTTTTTTTAAAAAAATTGTGGCGTGTGTGTGTGCGCATATGCAGGTGTACATGTGGGCATGTACACTAGACCAGAGAGGGTGCTGGGTTCCCAGTTGTGAGCCAGCCACTGGACCTGAACCCACATCCTCTGCTAAAAACGATACGCACTCTTAACCACGGAGTCACCTCTCTGCCTCTAGATCAAAGACTTCACCATAAGCCCACAGAGCTGCTGAGATGGCCGAATTGGTAGAAGCCCTTATTGTACAAGCCTCATTACCTGAACCCGATTCCTAAAAACAATGGTGGAAGCGGAGAGCCAGCTCCCAAATGTTGCTCTCTAATTTCCACCTGCAATGGCATGAACAGACACGCGTGTGCGTGCACACACACACACACACACACACACACAGACCCATGTACATACAGCTGGGGGTCTATTTCCTTTGTAGAAAAACAGCAAGTGGATCACAGAGTGGGCTTGTGGAGTAAGGACATAAGCAAGGACGCCCAAACAGATGTGGGCAAAGTAGCAGCATCCACATGGGTTCCGAGACTCTGGGGCCATGAGATGACCTTAATCCTGGCTTGTAAGTATCGGGCTGTGCGTCCATCTTTGACTCTCTACCCACGGAAGTCCTAGAACCTGGATCTGGTGTAGAGTTGGTGAGATGAGTGTGGTTAGGCATGACTGTGCCAGTGGGGCATGTAGTAGCAAAGGGGAGGCAGGCACGTGTCAGCGACAGCCCCTCCTTTGATAGTTAGGGTCCACAGTTAGGCCTTCATACTGAATGGAAGTCTTTATTAAGTCCTGGAAGAGCAGACTCGCCCTCTTAAAGGGGAGCAGGACAAAACGAATCACCATGAGGAGGCTCTGACAGAACTGACAAGGGAAACAGCAGCTCTTTGGGTAATTTCGACAAGATAAATTAGTGGGAATTATCACAAGTTCCCAAACAGAACAGGCCAACACACACACACACACACACACACACACACACGGTGAGGGGTGATCATTTCCAAGTTCATCCTTTCAATGTTGTTTTTAACTTGATAACAAAGCCAGACAAAGACATCAAAATAAAATAATGCTATAAGTGGTGGTGGCACACGCCATTAATCCCAGCACACACGAGGCAGAGGGAGGCAGATCTCTGTGAGTTCAAGGCCAGCCTTGTCTAGAGCTAGTTCCAGGACAGCCAGAGCTACAGAGAAACCCTGTCTCAAAAAAAAAAACATGCAAAATGAGCACACCAGCCAGAAAACTGAATCTAAGCACTAATATGCAGCTTCAGAAATATGAAGTGCGGGGTGGCCCAGCACCATGAAACCCAGAGTGACAGCACTGGAAACCCAGAAAGTGCTTAGCCTACTGGTCCCATGGGAAGTGTTTATTCCTCCTTTGATCACGACAAAGAGCTTCACTGGGTACAGTAGTCAGGGTTGGTGGTTACCTTTCAGAACCTGAAATGCATCTTCCCAGGCCCTCTCGGCTTTCAGCACCTCAAGGACAAGTATCTTTTTTTTT
>LOJH01012339.1:3086-22756 GCA_001685095.1 Ellobius talpinus
GTGTGTGTGTGTGTGTGTGTGTGTGTGTGTGTGTGTGTGTGTGGTGTATGAACAGAATAACTCTTTCAGAGACTTCTATTTAAAGACGTTTGCTTCAGTGATCTTCATCTAACTTTTTCATCTTCATTTCATTTGTGTCCAGTCTCCGATCTGGCTTTCCATCTTAATGGACAGTGTCTTTCCTAGGTGTCCAATGGGGTGCTATAGGCTGTCTTCGGTTATTTCCTGGTAACCAACACCAACTATAGTTTTGCTCCACTCCACATTCTAGTTTTCTAGCTCTGGATTCCTGAAGCATCCTCAGATAAAGACCCACATGCAGTTGCCCAGAAGACTCAGAGGCAGTAACATCCTAGAAGTTTTCTGTACCATTCCTTACAAGGGTACCACATTTAGGGTCACGTGATGCTCTTCCCTCTCTCTCCCTACTTCCCCATCCTCTTTTATATGCTATTCTCCTTTCCCCTATCAATTCCTCCCCAAGTATTTCCCAGCTTTCACTTCTTCCATGCTATAGGATGGAAACTGAGACCATAAACACACCCAAGCCTCCATCACCAACCACTCTGAAGTGCTCTATTAGGAACGAAATTTTATCAGTATTTACTTGCTCATTCATTCATTCATTCATTCATTCATTTATGCATTCACTCACTCATTTTCAATCTTTTTATTTCTTTTGAATTTTTATTAACTTTTAATAGTAGCTACAAAGCAACGAGTTTCATTACTCATATTCAACCAGTCTTTTTCGTTAACTTATCAACTATGTTTGGTTAAATTCTGTGTGATAAACAAGGTCAATGCACAAAGAAAATTTTGGAAAAATGAATAGTGTTGGTCACTTGGCCTTAAAAAATAGTAAAGAGACCAAAAGATGCTGTTCATAGCAGAGGTGTAAAGGGTACTAGACAGAGACCTGTGCCACACTGAGGACTATGGAGCCCATGAGCAGCTGGGTGTGGCTGGGCCCTGTGCTGATCGAGAAGACTGCAGATGACCTGCGTGTCCAGACGGCAAGGGAGGACTCTCGACTAGTGAAGGAGTTTAGGCTAACTTTAGACTAACTAAGCTTTGCTCCTGAAAGTTCAGCCTGTGCTAGCGGAGCAGGGAGGTAATAAACTTTGTGTACCAGAACGGAAGCTGGCTATCGAGTCCATGGTGGATTGGAGCTGGAAGAGTTCTATCTCCCTTCTCTTTTTCGGGCACTTTCTTTGCCAAAGCCTCACTCTCCTTCCCTCCCTACCATCTTGTTTCTCCAAGAAAAGAATTGTGGATTCTTTTTCTACAGTCATTGAGAGTAGAACTCAGTTCTGCGAAATGGGTGGAGCTTGTCTTACAGACGACACCCCTCTGCTGCTCAACTGCACGCTCCCAGTGTATAACTATCCGATTGGGAAGGAGGATGACAAACTTAAGAGGCTGTGGATAGTGACTTCCCGTATACAAATTCTTCCTTAGTGAGACTAAAATGTCTAGATCACATCCTGTCTGACTTCGGAGTCCAGCAAAAGCCTCATGAGAGGGCTGGGGAGATGGCTCAGTCAGCCTGCTATGTAAGCATTGGACCTGAAGACAGATTTCCAGCACTCATCTAAAGAGACAGGTGGCCTGCACATCTGCAACCCAGTGCTGGGGTGGAAGGGGGTCTGCTGAGACTGGCAGATCCCTGAAGTTCACTGACCAGCCTGCCTGGCTAACTTACAAGCTTCAGGTTCAGCGATTGTGTCTTGTAAAATGACAGTGGAGGAAGAATACTGGCACTCATCTCTGGTCCCCACCATGCACACTCATGAGCACACACCTACACTAACAAATATGTACAACATATTCTCTCTCTCTGTCTCTTCTCTCCCTCCCTCCCTCCTTGCTGCACTATCATTGTTCCTCTGAACTAGACCTTGAGAGACAAGGCCAGATGAAAGAACACGTGACGAAACATCGTAGGAGGGTTCCTGGGAGGCATCCAACTAGGAGAACCAGGAGTCTGCCTGTTGCACTAGTGGCAGCTCTGTGCTCCTGGCGTTACTCCAGATAGCTTACATGCGCACCATTCATCCTTGTAAGCTGGGATACTAAGAAACACCACCTCCCTGTATTCAGATACTAGACATTTACAAATGGGAGTATCAGGACTATCTCGTGTGTGAGTTGACTCTGCAGGCAGAGGTGCTTGTTGCTAAGCCTGATGACCTAAACTTGATTCCCCAGGATCCACATGTTTGTCGTCTGACTGCCACATGTGTGTTACATCATGTCCTATGCATATAAGAAAGAAATACATGTAATAAAATTGTTAAAAAGAATAAAAAATATTAAAGGTCTTTCAAAATTATTATCGAAAGTTAAACACAATAGTATCCTTGCTTGCATCTTAGCACTAGAAAGAAAATTCAGGGCCAACTCAGATTGATGTCTGGGAATGGTGACTTTCAAAGGCCACACAGAACTGAGCAGGGACCCTGGTCCCAGTGCAGTGATTATTCTAACAGTCCTAAGCATCTCAGAGTTTCCATTCTGTTCTTACAGAGCCTCCCCTCTCTATCCATGAAACCCATCATTGGCCAAACTCTGGGTCCTGGGGTTTAGAAGCTGCATTTCACGTTAGCAAAGCATCCCAGGAGATGATGAACACACTTCTCAGATGTGTGGTAGGTGGGGTTGCCTGTGGAGCTTGATATCAAGTGTCTTCATCTCTAACCAAGTAAATTAGTTGATTTTTTTTCCTTCCCCAATATGAATTTATACCTGTCTGCAGTTAGGCTTGGCAGACTTACAACTAAGAGTTATCTCCAGCATTTAGCTCTAGATTCCTCAACACTGTATTCTGAGCTGTGACAACAGAGACTTGGTCCAGGGCAGGCTTAATGGAAAACTTCAGGGAAAGGGAGGACAATGACCAAGTCTCTAAGACCAACCAATCAAAGGAAGGTGTAGCTGTGTGGTGATGTGAGGCCTTCTTCACCCAGTTTTCTCCTTGGAGGACGTCTGGTGGCAGAGAAAACCAGAATGGTAAATTCCTCCCTCCTCTTCTTTCCCTGCCTCATGCCCCATCTTTGTCCTCTGGTCTGTCCATTCCATTTCGGATCCTTTTCTTTTCACAATGAATCCCTTAGCAACAATGTGCTGTTTTCAAAACTGTTGAATTATAACTGGTATCTAGGAAAGTTTCCACAAGTATTTTGCATGACACAATTAAAAGGCAAGTTGCCATTGTAGACGAGAATCGAGATTTTACACTTTCTGACTCTCCCGCCAGTCAGCCCACTAGGTCTTTGGTTCCTTCACAGCAAGAGTACACTTTAGAATTTTATCTTTGTATAAATAAGAATTTTTTATTCCTATATTTTTATATTCTTCTTATATGGGAGTCACAGTTGAGCATACATAGTGGTCTCTTGTACTTATTAAATATAGTTCACATAGTAAGATAATCACTTTAAATTTAGAAGAGGAATGTATAAAATATTAAATACTTATAATGAACTTAGAGTTGCCCGAGGTGTACATAATAAGAATCAATTGAATGAGCACAGTTAGTAGCAGTGTATTGAACTCCTGAAAACTGCCAAGAAGAAGAGTTCGAATGGACTCATCAGAGGAAAGCAAGCGAGGTAATGCATATGAACTGGTCACTCAGCAAGGACGTACATGCGTGTCTCAGAACAGCTGTTGTATAGAATAACTATATTTCTACTTTTCAGTTTAAAAATAAATAAACTAATGTACAGACTAAGGAATACTTTCCTCAGCAATTTGTGTGCTTTAGAGGTTTGTGGTGTTTAGTTGCTTGCTTGCTTTGAGGCTTACCATAGTCTAATTGTACCTGAGACTTCTGGGTATCGAGGGAGAAGGGGCTTCCATGCCCTCTTCCTCTTTGGAACAAGATTCTGCTTTTGCTGTCATGGGCTTGTCCAAGACCACCCGTGTTCTCTGCACAGCCCTGCCCTCATACCACCCCAAGGCTCATCTACGTGGAATCCCTGTTGCCCTAACCTCTGATCACCCACTCGTCTTACCCTAGCCCCCAGGCCACAGATAGTCCTCGCGTGCCACACCATCTTTTCTGATGAGACGGTGAGTTGAGCGAAGTGAAACTTATCTAAGGGTGAAGGCCACAGGGAGTTAAAAAGTTCTTAAGGGCTTGCAAATATATTTACCTGAAGTTTCTTTTTCCATTGTTTTTAAGTCTCCACAAACTGGAGGAGTGCCCCCAGACTGCAGCAAGTGTTGTCATGGAGATTATGGATTCCGTGGTTACCAAGGTCCCCCTGGGCCTCCAGGCCCTCCTGGCATTCCAGGTAAGGACCCACAGTTTGCACTGCAATTTCAATAGCAGTGTCAGAAACAGAAGCCAAGAGCAAATGCAAACTCTTCGGGTTGACATACTGGGTATGCATGGGAATGGCAAAGATAAAGAACTGGTGAGGAGCTGGGTTCATCAGGTCAGTTCAAGTGGAACACTGCGCGGTAGTGTTTATTCTCCACACTACTTCAAGAATCCAAGAGGCTTCAGGCACACAAGCTGAGACTCAAAGAAGAGAAGGTTCATCAGCAGCCTGTGGACAGAGCCACTTACTGAGAACTGAGACCCACCTTAGCACCGAGACCCACCTTAGCACCAAGACCCACCTTAGCACCGGAACCCACTTTAGCACCAGGACTCACCTTAGCACTGAGACCCACCTTAGCACTGGAACCCACCTTAGTACCAGTACCCACCTTAGCACTGAGACCCACCTTAGCACCTAGGTACTAGTCACCTCCAGTTACTGTTGCCAATTCCTGAGCTAATCAACTTACATAGAGAAGAAGTTTATTTTGCTCATGATTCTGGAGGCTTCTCCCATGGCTGGCTGAGATTACTTTGGGGCCTGTAATAAGGGGGAGCTGTGGTGGAGCAAAGCCACTCACCTCATGAGTGAGGGCGCAGAAAGGACGATGCCCCTACCACCTCCTTCAAACCACATGACCTCAGTGACCTCTAACCTCCAACTAGACCACACCCCTTGGGGTTTACACCACTTTCCAACATCACCTCACTGGGGAACAAGCTCGAAGACCTGGGCTTTGGGGAGGCATTTATCTAAACCCCAGCGGTCAGTGTTTCTGCCATAGTGTACTTTACACAGCACGCCACAACTTTCTTAAAACTAATAAATGGAGGCCGGTAGAAAAAGTAGAAAGGAAAGCTTGCTGGATTTTGCTCTGCCATCCAATGAGGGGTATGACTTTCTGTATCAGTTTAGGCTTTTTTTTTTTTAAATTTCAGATCCTTCTTGTTTCTAGTTGATTTCCACACCTCACTTGGACTCATGAATATGTTTTGGGCTCTAGCAGCAGCAGCAGCAGCAGCAGCAGCAGCAGCAGCAGCAGCAGCAGCAAAGGAAATGCTCTTGAGCTCATCAGACAGACCCCTTAGAACAGTGGTTCTCAGCCTTCTTAATACTGTGACCCTTTAATACAGTTCATGCTGTAAAGACCCCAACCATCAAACTATTTTCATTGCTACTTCATAACTAATTTTGCTATTGTTATGAATCGCAATGCAAATATTTGTTATCTTAGGTGACCCCTGTGAAAGGGCTGTTCAACCCACAGAGGGGTCACGGCCCAAAATTTGAGAGCCAATGCTCTAGATCGATGGTTAGCTTGTGTTGTATTGTTCCGGCTGCTTAAGCTCGGGGTCACTCTGTTAGAGCCTTACTACAGTGAGCAGAGAGGGCAAATGACGGCCTTTCTACTTGCCCCCACCCCGGAGGAGTTCCTTCTACAAGAAATCTACTTGTGTTCCCTGACTTTCCCCCACTGATGTTTATACTTATCAAAACTGGATTAACTCCTTGTACCTCTCATGTGAAACCAAACTTATAATGAAAGAAAAAAAAAACCCTAGCAACTCCCCCTCCCGGACCCCCGGACCCTGTCCTATACTTAAGCCTATGTCATTGTCCACCAAAGCCATTCATTCACAGGGTCAGTGATGTGACGCAAAGGATCTTTAGGCTCTTTGACTTCCTGTCAGGTGACAGGGCAAGTTGGCCTTGGTTAAAGGATTCCCATGAGAAACACCTTTGAGACAGAACACTTTGATCCAACCAAAGTTCATTGGTCTGAGAGCATTGCAAGCCTGATTTGCTGCCCTGTCAAAGATAACATGCAAAGTATAATGCAAAAGAGACTGAAGGTTAGCAAATATGAAAATAAGAAATAGGTGCAGAACTGGTCTGAGCAGCAGAGTGAACCTTTGAATTTACTACCTGACTCTTGATTTGAAAAATTATTATGCTATTACATGAGTTTTTCCTCCCAATTATAAAATTGCTCTTGTAGAAGACTTGAAGGAGATGGAAAAACATATAGAACAACACAAAAATCACCCATGCTTCATCTATTTATGAAAAAAACTATAAATAATTGTGGATAATTATGAAAAAACTATAAATAATTGTGGATAATAACTAGAATTAGTTTTTTTATCCATGGATATAATATATAAATATATAATGATTCAAACTGAAATAGTACCATGCCATCCCTACTTGTTACAACCTTAACTAAAAATATCACTTATGTTTATTGTAACATTTAAAATATTTTTATAAATATATAATATAATAAAATGCACCATTACTAAAATTGAGCCATTCCAGCACTGGTGGGTATTGTGTTTGTTAATCTTCACTGTTTCCAATAGCAATGTGATGGTCTTTACACAGTCTTCCACTCAACCCTTGCTTGTAGAAAAGCATGCTTTGGGGTCTTGGTCTCTAATCGTATCCCAGAGCCCAGTACAAGAGCACTCGTCTGATGCCCTTTAAAGGGCTCTGGTCAGGGTTCTTTTGTGTGGTCTCCTTTTACAACTGTGTTTGACTAGTTCTGAAGGAAGGAATTGTGTTTGTCTAAAAGCACAAGGTGGTCGGAGTGAATCAGTTTTCTCATATGATCTCTGACTTTTAAAGGAAACCATGGAAACAATGGAAACAATGGAGCCACTGGCCATGAAGGGGCTAAAGGTGAGAAAGGAGACAAAGGAGATCTGGGGCCTCGAGGGGAGCGGGGGCAGCATGGCCCCAAAGGAGAGAAGGGTTACCCAGGAGTGCCTCCAGAACTGCAGGTAAACCACCCTCTGCACATCTCCAGGTGACTTCCATCGCTGCCTGAACATTCGGGACCAGGGACCAAATGGCTCTAGTAAACAAACCGTCACTTATCCTGAGAAAAATCTCAGTTTCAATTTGCTCAGCTACATGGCAGGCCTGTTCTCAAACACGGCTTTGAGAAAGGGTATTTATCAAGTGTGAAATCCAGCTCCCTCATAGGACCAAACAGCCATAAATATGAACTCCTATCCTATTTTCCAGATGAGACAATGGGTTAAATAATAGGGTTATAACTAAGCTGCACTAAAACATTTAAACATACAAATGGAATGGCTAAGCATCTAGTTATATTTTATTTGCTAATTTGCCACATTATGTAGTTAAATTGCATCTTTGTATATTAACATTCTTTCTGTTAAATTAGATTTTATAGTTCAATCTTATTTAAACTTTTCACATCAGAGTCTTCTTTTCACTAGGGACATTTTCTTTTTGAGTTATTCAATTTCGTAGATCAGGCTATGTTCATCTCAACATGAAGCCTTAAAATCCATTTATATGGCCATAACCCATTTATAGTTGGATGCATTCTTTATTTCTCTTTGAACTCATCTATATATTCTTCTTGTAACATCTAAAATTCGTAAATACTGAAGTTAGGTCACCCAGAAAAATGATTGAATCTAAGTTAGTTTTTGTTAATATTTAAAAATGGATTTTTGTTGTTGTTGTTGTTGTTTTTCAGGTTGTGTCTGGCTAATTTGTCTTCCTCAAAGAGCAATTTGTGGTTAGAATTAAGTATTTGGGAGAAAATTCTGGAACAAGAGAGACTTTCTGAGAACGGGTATACAAAGCCGTTCTTGTTTGAAAGATCAGAGGAAACTGCTGCTTATTTGGGCAGAAGTCATGATGTTTACTATTGGGTACACTGCATCATTCTTTTGGGCTCCTGTTTTTCAAGTGTAAAATAAGATGTCCTGTGTGTTACCAGAACTGACTTTTGAGGGGCTTGGCAGTAACTTCTTAATACTGTTTAATACTTTCAGCATGATGGGATTCATATGTCAATATAGATTAATGAGTGGGGTAGGAGGCCATCTAGCTAGGCTAAGGTAATTTCTATGATGGTCTAGAGATGTATGAAAACTAGCAAAAATGAATGTATAGACGGTCTTTTCATGGGACAGGTATTGTAATGGGGACATCTGAGCAACTACTGAATGTCATGTTTTCCCAAATGTTACAAATACGCTCATTTGGGATGACGCTTTCACACATTCACGGAAGACTTAACTTTGTGGAAGCAACTGCTCAAGATGCAGAGATATTGTGAGGTGGCCAGCCCCAGCTGATACATCTACAACCCAACCCCACAGCTAAGTTTCAGGGAACATCAGAGCAGAGGAGGCAGAATGACATCGTCAGAGCTGGAGGAACAGGAAGTTGGCTGTGAGATTGTGTCTCCTAGCAATAACAGGAATCATACATTCATGAAACATCAACCACATGTTGTCTCTGAACAATGACAGCACCAACAGACATGCTAACATGAATGGAAGGAATCTCTTAGGCCCCACTTCTAAACAAAGAGATACAGGCAACTAAGCACTGAGAGAGGGTGGCTTAGTTTTCTTAACCTAATTGGTTACCCAATACCAAGTGTTCAGTCCTGAAAATGTGTATGTGTTTATATTTATATATGCGCATATATATGCATATATATATGTGATACTAAATGGACTCAGCAGGTTATATCTATGTTTTTGTGCATTTATATATATATATATATATATATATATAAAACAATACTAATTTTTTTACAAAGAGGCCACAGGCTGGGCTTTGTGGTGTACATTTCTAATCCCAGCACTTAGAAGGAAGAATCAGGCTGATATCTGTGAGTTCAAAGCCAACTCATTACAAAGCTGAGTTCTAGGACAGCTAGAACTGTTACATAGAGAAACCTTGTCTCAAAAAGCAAGCAAACAAACAAACAAAAATAACAAAATAATCGAAAAGATGCCATGAATTTTGAAGGGAAGTGGGAAGTTTTAAATTCATATTTTAATTTTAAAATTTGAAAATTAAAAAATTACAAAAACTTATGAAGGGGAATTAACATCTATTACATGTTAAAGAATTTATTATTCTTACTTCTGCTTATTTTTAAGGGATTGTCATTGACTTTCAAATCTCCTCCAACAGTGTTATCAAGTGAAATCATTTCTTGATAGAGAAAGTTGTTCTAATGCTCTTTTAATTATTCAAATTCTAGTTTAGAACACTACTAGCAGTAACAATGGCAGTACCCATAAAAGAGCAATAATGGTGCCTCATTCTCAACTTAAGGGACATGGATATTTGAGGTTCAGATTTAAGCTGAGACTCAATTGCGTATCTTCAGACCTGTGGTAATTTGAATGTAACTAGCACCCATAAGCTCACAGGGTGTGGCACTATTAGAAAGTGTGGCTTTGTTGGAATAGGTATGGCCTTGTGGGAGGAAGTATGTCACTGTGGGGTGGACTCATATGTGCCCGAGCCAAGCCCTGTGCAACAGTCCACTTCCTGTTGTCTTCTGATCAAGATGTAGCCAGCACCATGTCTGTCAGCATGCTGCCATGCTCCCTGCCATGATGATAACAGACTGAACCTCTGAAACTGTAAGCCGCCCTAATCAAATATTTTACTTTATAAGAGTTCCCATGGTCATGGTGTCTCTTCACAGCAGTAGAAACCCTAACTAAGACAGGACCCAAATAGATTATTCACCAATCCACAGGATCTCGTGGTAGGATCATGGAACAGGTTTCTCAGAGTAACTGTTAATACTCAGCTCCCATGAATTAAGCTGAGGCTCTCAAGCTACAAGTGGGGCTGCTCACAGTAACCGATTCTCTGATTCTCTTGAATTTTCTGGCCTCAATTTGTTTGATATTTATTTTATGCAGAATTATGCTCAGAAAATTTGCTTTTCCAATAGTCAAATAGATTTCTGATTTTATTTAACCACTTTTGCTATGTTTTGGATAACTGCAAAGCTCTCTTTTGCCTGTTAAAGGTAATTCATACAATATCCTTTCATTGCAAAATAAATAGGACAGGACAACTTTTGGGGAGTTGGTTCTCTTTGCCCATAGTGTAGGTCCTGGTGATCAAACTCAGGTCACTGGACCCAACAGTAAGCACCTTTACCTGCTCAACCATCTTGCTATCCACTTATGGATATTCTTGAAGATATTTTTCTCAGTTTGACTACAGAACAACTCCACTTAAATAGAACACTTAATGAAGTAAGAAGTTGTTCAATTGTAAGTTTCTCTCTCATTTAATATACAAATATGCATCTAATACTACAGCCCGAGAACTTTATCCAAAATTTTCCAGTTTTACTTGATAACAGAATCTTAATATTTAAAAAAGTATCTTTTAAGGACTAGTAGTTTTTGAAATACGTTCAGAATTGTTAATGTAGACTATATCTATATGGAATAAAATACATTAAATCATTATCATTTATTTACTTCTTTTTTTATTGTTTGGTCCTTATTGTATTCAAGCTTTCCATTACAAATAACACTCCAAGAAAATTACCTGTACAAGGATGTTTTTCTTTAAGACAAATTTGCACTGACCACCAGCTTTCTCCTTAGATTGCATTCATGGCTTCTCTAGCAACTCACTTCAGCAATCAGAACAGTGGCATTATCTTCAGCAGTGTTGAGACCAACATCGGAAACTTCTTTGATGTTATGACTGGTAGATTTGGGGCTCCTGTATCAGGTGAGATTTACACATCCATGAGTGAAGCCATTAAGAAAAGGAAGGAGGGAGGAGGGAGAGAAAGAAGAAATGATGGGAAGATGGAAGGGAAAGGAAAGGTCGGAAGGAAAAGAAGGAAGGAGGAAGAAGACACATGGGAAGGAAAAGGAAATGGATGAAAGAGAGAGGAAGGGGAGATGGAAGGGGAGGTGGGAAGGAGGACTGCTGAGAACAGAGTAGGAAGGGAGGGAGGGAAGAACTGAGAGCAGTCTGATGTCCCTGAGGTGGTACAGACTCCTCTGATGTTCAAAGTCCCTGGAACACAATTCTCACAGTTTCACTGTGTGGTAACTGTGTTCCTTCGTCATTGCCCCCAAGGAATACCTGTTCTATTTTTAATACTGAAAATTGAGTAACTAATCCAACTTTTGAAGTTTGTTTAAGAAAACATATTTAATCTTATATAAAAGTTAGCATACTCTAAATTTTAAATATAGTTTGTTTTTTAAAGAAACACTTGCCATAGTGTTTAAAAATATTTTCTTGTAATGACTTTCTTTTATAAATAACGTATGAAAATGTACCTACTGATTTCCTTATTATTGGCCCTTTGGGCTGTTTCCACATTTTGTAATTAAAATAAGCCTGCTGTCAGTAGTTTTCCTACGCCAATTTATAATTGAACGCATACAGATATATCTGTAGGCTAAAGTACCAGGAACGGAATCACGGATGCAAAGACAAACTCTTGTAGGCTGAGGCTGTTCGCTCGTTCCCGGCTGCTCAGACCCGGAATAATTACACAAAACTGTATTAATTAAAACACTGCTTGGCCAATCACTTAAGCCTATTTCTAACTATCTCTTACATCATAAAATAACCCATCTCCACTAATCTGTGCATCACCATGAGGTCGTGGCCTACTGGCAAAGTTTCCAGCCTGTGGCTTGTGTTTTTCTTCTCTGGTGGCCACATGACTTCTCCCTGATTTTGCCTACTCTCCTCTCTATATCTCTTTCAGCCTGGCTTTACTCTGTTAAGCCATTGGCTGAAAGCAGCTTCTTTATTAATCAGTAAAAGCAATACATAGACAGAAGGACTTCCCACACCAAACTGTCTTTGTGAGTTTGACCAGTTCTTCAAGGTTGCTGTCTGTAAGGGTTGTAGCCATCTCTTCCTCTTACTAGGATAGGGAAACACTCATTTATCTATAATGCCATCAGCAAAATCTTCGAAATGTCTGGACAGTTGACCAACTAAAAACTAAACAAAAAGCTCTATTGTTTTAATATTTTTTAACTTTAAAGTAATTTAGACTGACAGAAAAGTTACAAAAATATTGCCAAATTTTTGTACTCACTTTAGTGTGTTTTCTCTGAAGTTTGCGTTTAATGGAGCTAAAATCTGATTACAAAAATGAAGAAATTGACTGGGCACAACACTGCCACTGATTTTGGAATTTATTTGGAATTCAATAGTGTTGTGGTTTGAATGTGGAATGTCCACTATAGGCTTGTATGTTTGAACACTTGGCCCCCACTGGTGACCATTTTGGAAGGTGGTGGGACCTTTAGAAGATGGGTCTTGATGAACGAAGAGGGTCACTGGGGACAGGTCTTGAGCCTTTAGTCTGGCTTCACCTATCTGTGATGCATGCTTCCTGACTTCAGTGGCAATGGGATCTCTGTCTCACACTGTTGATGCCAAGCTTCCCCAGCAGTAATGGAAGATGCCCTTTCCTAAGCTGCAAGACAAAGTAATCCCGCCTCCATTAACTCGATTCTTTACAAGCAGTAGGTCAGAGCAATGACAAAAGTGATACAGAAAACCGGTATGGGACAGTGGGGCCATTGCTGTCGTCTGCCTGACCATGTGGTTCTCAAATACTTGGAGTTGGTTTGCAGGAGGAATGTGGAAGTGTTTGGAACTTCAGACTAGAAAAGCCCTAGGATGCTGTGAGCAGGTCTTAATGGAAGTTTCTGACAGCAACCTGGAAGGCCAGCGTGCTCACAGGAATGCAGAGTGCACAGGGGAGTTAAAAGGGTTCTTGATCCAATATGGCCACCCAGGGAAGTGTTTTTCCAGGGTGGAAAAGGCACATAGAGGCTTTGACAGCTGTGGTGCAAGATGGGCCAGGCTACATTTTGAGCTGTCATTAGAAGTTGGCAGCATCAGTCTCATGGTATTGATTTTGGAGACATTAATGATATAAGATGCATGGGGTTGTGGAGTCTCTTGCAGTCTGGTACCAAGGGTTCGGAGAGCCTCTGGGGCCATCAGATGGGTGCAGGGTCAGAGCCCCTACAAAGGGGACTTGAGAGGCTGCTTCATGAAGCTATGAAGGTAAAGAAGTCAAGGTACAGCGGGGACCCTAGAATGTTGGAGATGCTCGACTTTGAATGAAAGTTGGGATTTTCCAGGGAGGCAATCTGCAGTCATAGAGTGGATCTGCCCTGAGAGAGAAGCTATACATGCTACAGGTACCTGACTTGGAAGGGTAGGCCAGACAAAGCCCTTCAGAGCCGGATAATTCTGCCACAGACCCAGATCCCAGACTGGGAGCTGTACGGTTGGTGCTTGCCCTCATAGGTTTTGGTTTTGCTCTCCTTCCTCCCTTTTAGAATGAGAATATTTACTCTGCGTCACTATGGTGGAAGTATTCAATATGGTTTTGACCTGTGCAGAGACCTACAGTTAAGAGAATACTTTGATTCCAGAGCAGTCAATCTTGCACTTGTGATCACAGTTGAGGATATTAAGAACATTTCTTAATATTACCCTGTCTTCCATTGAATTGCTTCTTGTCAGGCATTTGGTCACAACTATTGGGAAAATAATTAATACAACCAGGATTTCCCAGTGTCTCAGCTTTTTGTTTCTTCTCGTCTGGCTATTTTCTTGAATTCTGCTTTAGAACAGCGCTGTTTGCTTTATTGGTATATTTACAACCAATGGTGTACATATTTGGCAATATCATCCATCGGGTATATGACAACATGTCCTTTGGGACTAATCATCTTTTTAAAAGGCAGCTGATGATAGAATGACTGGCTCACCTTGACCAGCTGTTTGTTAAAGATTGCTGGGAATGGACCCAGGCAACCTTGAACATGTGGCATTTCAATGCCTCTCCTTGTTGCCAGGGAACTAATTTTTTTCTTTGTATTTATTCTTCTCTCATACAATACATCCCACCTGCAGTTTCCCTTCCTCCACTCCTCCAAGTCCCCCCTCCCCCACCTTCCCCAATCCACTGCTCTTCTATTTCCCTGCAGAAAGAGCAGGCCTCCCAGGGATACCAACAGCACAAGATTCTTAAGCAGAGCTCCTCCATGTTTTCATCCCATGTGGCCACAGTTCCTCCCCATACTTCCTGGAAAAGACTTCTGAACCAGCGTTGAAACTCCCTGATTTTCAGGAATCTTGTCATTGCTGGCAAATCCTGATAACTAAAGAAACACTTTTGCAGTCTGTTTTTTCCTAGCAAACTGCCCTCTTAGGCCTGATCCCAGAACTGTCTTTCAACACTTGAGAGTGGCCTTTCTCCATCTGGTAGTATATTTTTCCTGGCAGGGCTGAGATCTATTTTCTGCTGCTCCTAGAAGCCCTGTCCAGCTTCCTGCTGCTTTGGGAGCACCTTTACATACTTGAAGCGTATTGATTTCCATCAGTGTCCTAGTTTTACATAAATCTGACAGTTTTTCAATTTCTGCTTTTCAGTTTTCTTTCCTTGTTCCCCTCCATGGTATATACAGGGAAAAAATATTCTAAGAATGTGCTGGCCATGTTAAACTTACACATATGCTTTTAATGTGTGCTTTGGTTTATTTCACCCTGTTAAAGTAAGAAATGGCCCAACTCATGCAACTACAGAGACAGTCTTCCCATTATACTTCACTCCATGTCAGGTTTGTGATCTTTTTTGCTCTGAGGGCTTTAAGTTTCACTTAAAAATTTTTGCAAGTCATGACCAGTGCCACAGATAAGAGTCTAGCTATCTTGGATCAATGGTCCCATTGAGTTCAATGACTCCATAATTAAATTTTTGTGCTCCCTTGGTTGGACACCATTCTGATAATAATAATTTAAATCCATTTACTTACTGCTTATCTTTTAACCTCCCAAGTGGTTTCAAACCTTTAAAGTTGATAAGCCAGAGAACACTCAAAGACCTGGAAACCAGAGCACAAGTGTGTCATCCCTCCTTCTTGTAGAGAGAGCCCCGTGTGCGTACGGTACAGGCTCGCTTCTGCAGTTCTAATCCTAAGAGTTCCATTATTTACCGTCTGGTTTTGTAGCCTGCTCTTTCTAAAGTGTTTCTGCATCTGTTTTTATTTACAGTAGATTTTTAAAGGAAGGCTAAGGTACTTCCCTGTCATTTTGATTATAAATTTATTTCCTGCAGGCATTGATAATTGTTATATGTGTATAAAATGATATCCTATAAAATGTAAAACACTAGATACATACAAACTGTTTCTTGAAGAACTTTAATTTCCATCTGCCTTTACTTTCCCTCTCTGAACCAATCTTTTGGTATCTGAACGGGCATCACAGATTGCCATCAAATATGCATCCCTAACATTTAACAAAGCATATTTTTCCTCTGCAAGTTGGCTCAACATCAGAGGGATCCTTATAGCTGATATCTTCATAGAAAAGAAATAGGTATTTGAAAAGAAATATGACTGGTCCATTGCTTTAGTTTTTTTCCTGGAGATATTTCTGGACTTTTCTCTTGTATAGCTAGTAGATCAAAAATTGTAACGAGTGGAAATCAGTAAGAATTTACTTTTAGTAACAAGGTGTTGTGGCAGAGTTAAAGTTGAATGAAGAAGGACGCTTAAAAGAAATCCCACACTAGCTTAGAATTGAGAATAATAGAGGGTTATTTATTTAGGGGTAGACTCATAGATCACAATCCTCTCCTGGAATGGGGAACAGTAACCGAATCCTGCAGCAGGAAAAGAGGCTGGACACACTTTACATCAGCATAAATAGTATAAGAGGCCAAGCCCAAGTGGGCAGGTAACTTAAAAGCTACTGGTGGTAGGAATTCCTACAGCACTTGAGTATTATTATTAAAACATTATTTACTGATTTACAATGGGTCACATGAGAAATGACCTGAACCGTTTCTTTAGAACTAGGAAACATTTACTTGTGTTCAAATATTTCACTGCCTTGGCTACATTTGGGGAATATAGCTGTACATTTAAATTTCATGTTTGACTAATTTTATTAATTATTTTGTAATCTTACTAAGTATAAACATGAAGCACATTGAGTTAAAAATAATCAAAGTACAAGGTGGTGTTGGCACACGCCTGTAATCCCAGCACTTGGGAGGCAGAGGCAGGTGGATCTCAGTGAGTTAGAGAGGCCAGCCTGGTCTACAAAGTGGGTTCCAGGACAACCGAGACTGTTACACAGATAAACCCTGTCTCGAACCCCTCCCCCCCAAAAAAAACCCTAAGCACTTTTTAGGCAGCAAACAAAAGTATATTCATATGAATAGACCATGAAACTACACAATACACAAATACAACAAAGCCATGTGTGCAATCGCTTGACTCATCTTCTACGGATGAGTGAATGAGTAAAATCCTTGTCCTTTCCAGGTGTGTATTTCTTCACCTTCAGCATGATGAAGCATGAGGACGTAGAGGAAGTGTATGTGTACCTTATGCACAATGGCAATACCGTCTTCAGTATGTACAGGTACGTGCCGTCTTCGATCACAGGAAGAGCTTAGGTGTCCACAGAGCCTACTATAGCAGGTTTGTTCTCGCCTATTTGGTCAGGCTATCACTCCTGTTTGGGAAGAGCAGTAATGAACTTAGCAAGTAAAGGGACCTTGGGCAAATGTCCAGCAGCATTCCTCACAATCACTACTCAGATCCTTTCTTTAACTCCTCACTTCCCTTTGGTTTCTTCTGCTTTCCTACTCACGCTTTGCCTAGTGGTCTTCATAGCCTTCACTGCTGATTGAGGAAGGTAGAATAGGTCCTTATGTCTAATGCTGTGCATTACTTTGATACTTATCACCTTGGCCCTGGAGTTCCTTGGGGTATAACACTTTAGAAAGTATCATATCATGCTCTGCTGTTAGGACATGCAGACAGCCAGCACCGTCCAACCCCCACCCCATAATTAAGTGAAACACTTTTGGTCTCTTATTTTTTCTCCTGTATTTTTGTCACTTGTTGTGATTTCTGTGTTCTTCTAGAGTCTGGCATCAGTAAGAAAGGGAAAGGAGGAGTTAAAACAGGTAACAGAGCTGTTAGCCATCCAGCACACACTGTCTCGGACATATCAGAACCTTGAGCAATCCAGGGTAGGGGTTCCAGGATGGGGAACATAGGCTGGCATGTAGGGTAGAAGAGAGCATTGTAAAGTGGTGGGGGTGGGGGCTGTTCCTCCTGTTTTGCTTTTGTTTTTTATTTTCAGGGATGTTGGCTGATGAAGCAGCTTAGACATCTATAAAGCTGACTCCTAAATTCTCACTGATCATAGTAATTTCCAGAGTCAGAAGGAGGAAAGAACAGACAGTGAACACGTTGATTTGGCATTAATCTATTCAGAGAATTTAATCCCCCCTGATCCCAGCTCTACCTAACCAACCCGAGGGCAGCATGAACTAGTACACCTCCCGTGTAGGAGGGCGCTCACTGCTTTTCTCATCTCTGTGATCATCACCTAAAGAAGCAACTTAAGGGAGGATTTATTGAGAGGACTCAGCTCATCACAGAAAGGACAGCATGGGGGAGTTCTGTAGGAGCCTGGTGTGGCAGGGCTCCTCACACCTCAGTGGACAAGGAACAAGGAAAGCTCAGGGTTCTGATATATCTGAGACAGTGTGTTCTGGATCACGAACAGCGCTGCTATCTGTTTTAACTCCTCCTTCCCCTTTCTTACTGATGCCAGACTCTAGAAGAACACAGCAATCACACCAAGTGACAAAAACACCCACTCAAGAAAACATTGTTACAGCCTACTTTCTCCAGCCAGCCTCCACTTTCCAAGGGTTCCACAACCTTCAAAAGCATTCTATTGGCTGGAGATCACACGAGGTGGTGCGGGACATTTTCTGTCAAATCCATAACAAGGAGACAGTGAATTCTGGTAAAAAGCCAGCCCTCTTCAGGCTCCTCCTTCCCAAACATCCACCCAGCTCTTCCTTCCGTAGGACACACTTCTCTGTCTTGGTCATCGTGGGAGATAGCCTAACCTAGCTCAAATGCAGAACTCAGAGACGAACAATCCTTTTCTTAAGACAGTCCTCAACTGATTTTCTCTTTGGCTTCTGATTCTATCCTTTGAAGGGTCTTCTTTGTCTACTTTTATCCACGGTCACATCTAAAGGGTAAGTCGTTCTGTCTTAGAGCTTTTTCATGTTCCACTTCCTGCCCGTGGAAATCTGAGAACTAAGCCAGATATCCCAAGTCTTTCTAACCCAGGCTGGGTCTTTGGCAATGACTTCAATGGAACATATCAGGTCTGTGCTCCGTTTGCTCGCAGTCAGTGACATGTTAGTGAATGATAACCAATACACCTTCTAGACAGCCTGTTACTCTTGTGGCTCTTCATTGTTTTGCCCTTTCCTAAATGCAGTCATTATTGCCAAGAAACATGTGATTTGTTTAGAAAGATTTGGTTAGAAAGGCAACATTTTCTTTCTATGAGATAAGTGGTTTGTGACTGAGTGTAAGCGCCTAATGGGAACACATCAGCTCTGTCCTGGCTCTTCAGGTATAAAAGCACCTTCTTTTATTGGTTTGTTTGTTTTCCAACCTTGTTAGAGCCTTGATTGTATATTCTCTATTTCTCTTTCAAGCATGTCTGTTTTCCAAACTCATCTTTTTAAAGAAACATCATAAATCTGCAAAGAATATTTACCCCTTTTGAATCCTTTATCTTAGGTGGTGAGTGTATACCAGGTCTATGTTATCCTGCTTTTTTCCAATATCTCCCGAGCATAACATGGTGTCTCAGTTATTGTTCTACTGCTGTGAAGAGACACCAGGGCGAAGGCAGCTTATAAAATAAAGCATTTAGCTGGGGGTTTGCTTACAGTTTCAGAGGCTGAGTTCCTGAAGATCATGGTGGTGAGAACTGCAGTAGGCATGGGCACTGGAGCAGTATCTGAGAGCAAACATCTTGATCTACACTTTGGCAGGAGAGAGAGATAGAAAGAGACACACAAAGAATATATATATGAATTTGAGAATGTAAGACTGACTGGGTTTGGCATGAGCTTTAGAAACCTCAAATGACACACCTCTTCCAACAAGGCCATGCCCCCAATCCTTCCTAAATATGTACACCAACTGGGGACTAGGTATTCAGATACATAAACCTATAGGGGCCATTCCCATTCAAACCACCACAGATCAGCCTTTATCGTTTCAGTTCACAGAATTTATTTCTACATTGCCTCCTGCCTGGCTGTTAGCAAGTGCATTTTCATTTTGGTGGTTGAAAGTAAATACCAAATACCTTCCTTAAATACCAAATTCCAGATTGGCAAGAAGAAAATAAATCATTGTAAAAAAATATTATATGTAAATATTCAAAGATAGTAGAGCTGTTCTTTTTCCTCACCTAACAGCCCAGGGAGGTTTGGTAAGATAATGCTGGGTGTAAGTTTCTAGTCTGATAGGGACAAGGAACTCTATTCTATATAGTAATCCTACTAGACAGGTCTAGAATTGATTTACGTTATTCCCCTTTGCATGCCACTCAGAGAACTTTATTTATTTATTATACAATATTCTGTCTGTGTGTATGTCTGCAGGCCAGAAG